>CM045900.1:5457500-5640000 GCA_025169545.1 Anguilla japonica
CAGTCAGATGAACAATGAGAACATTCTCTCACATCTCCGTGAGTCTGACATTCATGGAGAACGTTCAACGTGAAGTCAATCAACACTCAGTGTCAAGCAAAAAAAAAAACGGGGCACTGAATGAATTGACCTTAATTTCTGGGCGGGAATCTTGGGGGGGAAAAAAAAACATGTTGAAACAATGACAGAACAGGATTGTTGAAAAAAATAAAGAACTACCAAGAAGCTGTAACAAGAATAAGGTTGAGAAGGTACTATGGTTGTCAGAAAATGGGACAGCAGCCCTAGATCTGTTCTAAAATACGAGGCAGTAAAATACCTGAAGTTCATGCATAATGCTCTAACGTTTAGGGTCTCACTCATTTTGAAAGTGCCGCGGCACTTTTCAAAAACCAAGCAAATCTGTCAAACGATTCCATTACAACAGAACTGACCTCTTCCTGTGGGTGGAGGGGAGGGTGGACCTTGGTAATCTGCAGGGCAGACAGACAGAAAAGAGGTCATGTGACGAGGGACCCGCCACATCGCACTGAAACCATCACTCTTAATTAGAACATCGGCCGCCTTAAACAGAATAAATATATAAATAATCTTCTGTCTGAGCCAGCGCCTGCACTAAGAGCCAGAGGCGAGTCACGAGAGATGAACTACGATAATTAAATCTGTCTGAAACACAAAGATCTGAGGGTAATTAATTTAGGCATGACTTTGTTTAAAAAAGAGATACCACCACATTCCCCCCCACCCACCCCCACCCCAACCCAACAGCTCTGTTAGGCAAGTCATTTCACACAAAGCCCCCCCCCCCCCAGGTCTTCGTGCGCCAAAGAATTCTGAAATCCCGGATGGTGTGTTTTCCACCTCTCCCGTTCCCTAGGAGACGAGTATTATGGGATATCATTGCTGTGACGAGGAGATAAGAGAGTGGACAGGGACAGATCTGTGTGTAACTCGCTAATGAACGGACAGCCTTCAGTAAGACGGGTAACAGTGCATCACAAGCAGGTTCTGTGCTTCACAGAATGAGATTTGCAAATATTAAAAATATTTCAATGTTAAGTGTTTGAATTTGAAACATTGAAAAATATTTCAATGTTTCAAATTCAATGTTACGAGAACATTACAGGTACTATGCTTCAGGAAAAATCTATGGCCAATTCACCATTTTTATATAATTAACTAGCTCACTGCCAATAACATTACGGATTATAAAGTTTAGACATAAATCCCTGACATAAATCCATATAAATCTTATCAATTAACATAAATTTTGAGCAAGCGAGAGCGTGAAATTGTCTTCAACTGATCAACTGAGGACGACCCACATAAATCTTATTTAGCAGGGAAAAATAGGATTACTACCATACTCACAGCCTCAGCTGAACTGAAAACACTAAATTCAGCCTGTGCACTACAGATTATGGTGAATGCTGAATCAGAGAACTGTAGCCAAAGTGTCAGCAGTGGACATTAAATATAAATCTCCAACTGCTGAATCGAGACACAAAACACATTTTTAATTAATCTAAAACGGTTTTTGCAAATAGAGAAATTAATACAGCGTGTACCTTTTCATAAAGCAAAAAAAAAAAAAAGAGTTTATTAAAGGTGTGTCTAAAGGAAATAAATGTTGCATTTATCCCTTCATGCATGAGTATTATAAATCATAGGGCAGGCACTGCACTGTAGGGGTGATGATGCTCCTTTACAATATTGTACAAAAGTGCCCCGGTGAGAACCTGGCTCACCTGAGGGTTCTGCTTAGCCAGCTCCTCCAGCTTGTGCCAGATCTCCTCCCGTCCTTCAGCTTGTACTTCTCTCTGCAGGCCAAACAGACAAGGCAAGGCAAGGCAAGGCAAGGCGTCAGGACCGGCAGAGACGCGCACACGGCCGCCACCCACAACCGATGGCTTCTCTCTCACTCGCTCTCCCTCACCCGCTCCCTCGCTCTCTCTCTCTCTCTCACTCGCTCTCTCTCACCCGCTCCCTCGCTCTCTCTCTCTCTCTCTCTCTCCAAAAAAAAAAAAAAAAAAAAAAAAAACACAAATAATACAATTCTAAAATTCAGAAAACATTTTTAAAATGCAGGCGTCGTACTGTTTGTGCGCTACGGGGTCACGGTGTTCCTCCCTGTTCCTTTGTGAAAGGGCGAAAGGCAGCGTTTGGTCTTATTCTGCCTTTGAAGGAGAGATCAATAACCCTCCCCGCAGGTGCGTCCAAAAAGCGAGGGAACGATCGATAGCTCTCGCAGGTGCGTCCCAAAGCGAAGGAGAGATCGATAGCTCCCGCAGGTGCGTCCAAAGGTTTCCCGGCCTCCCGGTGTGGGGCCCTTTTTTTTTGGGGCGCGGTCGGAACACGGCGGTCTCCCGGGTAACGCACTCACTTCTGTTTCTCGGCCTTGTACTGCTGGGTGCAGTCGTCGAACAGCTTCTGGTTCATCTCCATGAAGAGCTTCAGCGCGTTGTAGATCAGCCCGTGTATTGTCCTGCCGTGGCAAGGGGAAGAGGGGAAAGAGGGGAAGGGGGGGGGGGAGGGGGGAAGAGGGGAAGGGGGGAAACGTTGGCCCAACGTCTCAGACACAACTCAAACAAAACATTCCAAAACCGGCCATTCGTAACGACCAGGCTGCGGTCAGCCTGAAGAAAACGTAAACACAAAACGTTGTGTGCCCCAAAATGCTAATTCAGCGGCAAAGGTCGGATGCAAAAACTTGAATGCCTGCTAAATCTTGACAACTGCGTAATTACACCCCCCACCCCCCACCCCCGTTACGCCTTGTGCTGCATCTCAGCGCTTGCCTGCCGCCACCACAAGGCCAGCGCAATAGAAACTGCGCTGGAGACTGAAGCCGAAGCGATTATCACGCCGTTGTGACGCGCTCGTCTTGAACTAACTCCGCTTTCCGTGACGGACGCCAGCCGGTGGCTAAGCGTTTCATACCGCTCGCACGGTCCTTCAGAAACACGACACACCTTAAACGTTACATTAATTTAATTGTCTATGGCCCAACTCAGCATTATGAAAGTGTTGCATAATAAAGATAAATCAACGGCCTGCGTGAGACAAACTGACCAAAGCACAGATGCATAATTATTTTTAAATACACAAAAAACAGGTACATTTAAATAGGTTAACAGAAAGTTTTTTTTTTGGGGGGGGGGGACGGATATGCTAATCAAAGCCTCTGCATATAGCATATACAACATACCAGACCTTGGTCAAATACGTATATTTTTTAAATTCTGGTGGCTGCACCTGTGCGTAGTGAGGCAATCGGTGCGCACAGGTTAAATCTGCCATCCCCACCCACACAAAGTGAGCAGATGTAAAACAGTCATGACCGAGGCTCCTTTGTGTGGGTGGGGATGGCAGATTTAACCTGTGCGCACCGATTGCCTCACTACGCACAGGTGCAGCCACCCCTGTTCCTGGGTCCAATCAGCCTGGCCAATTATCCAATTCCTAACCAATTAGACAACTAGCCAGGTCTAATTAGCTTGACCCAGGACAGCTGTGGCCGCTTAAACCAGCCATCCCCACACCACAGTCGCCGTTTCAGGACAGATGCTGTCCAGCACTGTTGGGTCAAGCTTTCTGTCGGATCGAAAAGTTCTGTGGCAGGGTCAGCAAAACCATCGCCACCGCAATCAATTATTCTAACGGGCCTTCAGCTAGCATTAGCACAACAGAGGCTGTACAAGACACAGAGGCTTCAACAACTGGCAGCCCTGCAAGGCAGCTTCCTTTGAACTCCAACCACATACGTTTAACCTCAGACTTGTTGTTTTGACATTCTTTTCTTACTGCTACACAAATGACAAGCTTCCCACCATTTTATGAAAGAACAGTCCTAATTGGCCACCTTTACTTTCCATGACACATCAGGCATTGAGCTAGAGCACAACCACGAGATTCCAAACCAGAATCCTGAATTCAGTGCATCCCAAGTCTAAACCAAGCAAGAAGCATTTTCCAAAGCAATGCTATTGCCACTACTTCTACTGCTACTATTACTACTTCTACTGCTACTGCTACTGCTGCTGCTGCTGTTGATGCTACTGCTACGACTGCTGCTGCTGCTGCTACTACTGCTATTACTGCTGCTGCTACTGCTGGTGCTGCTGCTGCTGCTACTGCTACTGCTGCTACTACTGCTGTCGCTACTGCTGCTGCTACTGCTACTGCTGCTACTACTGCTGTCGCTACTGCTGCTGCTACTGCTACTGCTACTGCTGCTACTACTGCTGTCGCTACTGCTGCTGCTACTGCTGCTATTACTGCTGCCGCTGCTACTGCTGCTGCTAATGCTGCTACTGCGGCTACTGCTGCTGCTACTACTGCTGCTGCTACTGCTGCTGCTGCTGCTGCTGCTGCTACTGCGGCTATTACTGCTGCCGCTACTGCTGCTACTACTACTGCTGCTGCTGCTACTGCTGCTGCTGCTACTACTACTACTACTGCTGCTACTGCTACTGCTGCTATTACTGCTGCCGCTACGGAGTGCTGCACCTTGACGCTACATAACTGAAACAATGCTGGCTACAGTCCCGGCGTGCTGACCAGTGCACCAGCGTAGCATAACGTAGCGTAACGTAGCCGAGCGCCGCGCGGGGCGCGAGAGAGACCGTCACGTACTTGTTCCAGTGGCTCTTGGAGTTCTTGTAGAGGGCGGGGAACATGATGGGGAGGATGCGGGCGGCGTTGTCGCTGATGAGGCTCATGATGTACTCGTTGTTCCAGTAGTACAGCGCCCGCTCAGCCACCTGAAGCACACAGACCCCACACAGACCTTTACAGCCTTACAGCCTCCCACATGGAAATGCAGTGTACAGCGCAAAGCACTGTCAATATTTCATCATTTTTCAAAGTATAATAATGAATATATATTTCACAACAGTGTGTATCAGACCTGGGTCAAATACATATTTGTTTTGGATTCACATACTTTTCTACGCTTTACTGATCTTGTCTGGTGTATTGGAACCAATGAAATACTCTCAAAAACTGTAATCCCCGCCTTCTGGTCATATTGGCAGGCTCAATTACACCAGGCAAGATCAACTGAGCACAGAAAAGTATTTGAATCCAAAACATACACATATTTGACCAAGGTCTGGTGTGTATGTATGAATGTGTATACTGCATATCTGCATAATTCTGCATTCTGAAGTGCTGCAAAACATTTTATTTCAGTATTTTTTCCCAGTGTATTTAATCTCCCCTAACAGTGGGTCCAGTAGGTGCACTGACGAAACTGCAAACACCGCTAAAATAACCAGCCAGCTATCAGGAAGGGGACCGACCTCACAGGTGGACAGGATCCAGTTACCGATTAATCACACTTAATAATTACAACAAACAGACAAGTATAGCTTACACTGAATGACAACGCCTTACAGTAACACAGGGACTTAAACATCATGGCTTAACCACAAGCAAGGTCTTCTCATTTACGCAAATTGTCAGGAAAAAAAAAAAAAAAAAACAAGAGCAAGAAAAAAAAAAAACAAAGAGAGGGCAGGTCCCTCATCGAGCATTTAGCCGCACGAGCCCTGTTTTGATTGGCCAGCACAAGGAGGGCAAAGCCAGCGCAGCCATATGTTCACAGCGAGGTCCCCGTTAGCCACAGCACTCGTCCATGGGAACGAAGTTAGGCAAACACTGCCTGCGGCAAAAACCACAGAGGAAATCCTATTGGCTCGTCGGCTGCGTTTCCGTAATTTCGGCCAATACCTGGCGAGCTGGCTCGGCACGGCCACTTTCAGACCTTCAGTCAGGCCTCCTCAGCGGCCCGATCCCACGCTATTGGCCCTTGCCATCCCCTCAGTAATCAGCAAGCCAATCAGGGTAAGGGGGCGCCGTCACAGTCATGAACAGGGTGGTTATAGTTAGCTTGCTATCAAAATATGCCAAGTTAGTGACAAATTTTCAATGGTAGTATTATGTTAGCACCAAGGCTGCATCATATGGGAGGGATAAGTGATGTTGGCACTTCTGACGCCTGACTAATAGAAGATCATCAGCTTCCACTGAGGCTTTAGGCTAGAGGCTGGACGTTTTATGGCAGTTGGTTTGAGGCTGGAGGCTCTATGGCTGTTGGCTTTAGGCTAGAGGCTTTATGGCAGTTGGCAGGAGGCTGGATGCTTTATGCCAGTTGGGTTGAGGCTGGAGGCTCTATGGCAGTTGGCTTGAGGCTTTATGTAAGTTGGCTTGAGGCTGGAGGCTTTATGTCTGCTCTATAGCTGTTGGGTTGAGGCTGAAGGCTTCATGGCAGTGGGCTAGAGGCTGGAGGCTTTATGTCTGCTCTATAGCTGTTGGGTTGAGGCTGGAGGCTTCATGGCAGTGGGCTAGAGGCTGGAGGCTTTATGTCTGCTCTATAGCGGTTGGGTTGAGGCTGGAGGCTTCATGGCAGTGGGCTAGAGGCTGGAGGCTTTATGTCTGCTCTATAGCTGTTGGGTTGAGGCTGGAGGCTTCATGGCAGTGGGCTAGAGGCTGGAGGCTTTATGTCTGCTCTATAGCGGTTGGGTTGAGGCTGGAGGCTTTATGTCTGCTCTATAGCTGTTGGCTAGAGGCTGGAGTCTTTATGGCAGTTGGCTTGAGGCTCTAGGCCCTATGGCTGGCCCGGCTGTGGAAAGTAAAGCTAGCGAAGAGCGTTGGGCTCGTGGGGTGGGGGCGGCGCACCTGAAAGTGCGGGCTGGACACACACTTGGCCAGCTGCCGGAAGAGTGGCTCCATGACCTTGGCGAACTCGGACGGCTCGATGACGTCCAGGATCTCCTCCAGCTCGTTCAGGAACATCACCTCTTTGGGGCTGTGTGTCTTGGGCCAGAACTTCAACAGGCTCATGATCACCTGAGGCAGGTAGGGAGAGAGGGGGGGGGTAAATTAGGATTGGGGGGGGGGGGGGGGAGAAATTGGCAGCCATTTGGCCTAAACAAGATTATGCATGCTGGGGACATTTTATTATTGCAGTAACAAGAGTTATCACAAGACCGCAAGTGTGACATGCAATATAACGGACGTGGGTGTGTAGTAGTTCACACTACCTCTTTTAACTTTTAAAACACCTACTAAATTGCATTAAATACCATCTCATAATGACACTTTTTTCCCCCTAGACATCATGATTTCCAAATATAAGCTATGGGCTTCGAATACCGCGAGGTACAGGCTTTCCAAGACACCTAAACCTCACACATTTACATTAGGCACCCTTCGTTAGATCCCCCCCCCCCCCTCTGTGAGTCAGCTTTGGCATTTTAAACGCATCTCTGCACAAGCAACACAGCGACGGTCTCCAGGTTTTTAATTAGAGCCTGGATCTACGTCGTTTCCCAGGCAACGTGGGGGAATCATTAAGGACGGGGAGAGTTTTCCTTTCCTGCAAAACCGCCAGGTAATCTCCCCCCGGCGTGCCGAGGGCTAAACGCTTCAGCGAGACTATTAGAGCCATTACCGCCATTTTATCCCCCCCCCGCCACGCCCCCGCCCCCCTCCCTCCCGTCTCCTACTCACAGGTTCGGTTAGACTGCTGTCTTTTTCCAAGAACTGCACCACACAGTAGGCCAGCTGAGGAAGGAAGGAAGAGAAGAGAAAAAAAAAATAAAAAAAAAATAATAATAATAATAATACATTTTCAAAGTACACAGAGAACGGCGGGGTTTCCAGCTTAAAGGGGAATTACACTTTAAAACACACATGGGCTTATTTTATTTATAATTTTCTTCTAATGAATGTGTCGACCTTCATTTTTCGATTAGTTATTTCGTTTTGTTAATATTTTACGATGTTTTGTTGCTTACCTTTACAAATTCAGGAAGTAGACCTAGGCAGCATATCATTACGCGACATCAACGCTATGCTTTTCATCGAAGAAGAAAAAACCGGAAAGCGGACTACTGTGTGGACTTGCGCTAAAAAAAAAAGGTCCTTGTTTCTAACGTCGTTAGACATTTAAAACGAAATAACTAATCGAAAAATGAAGGTCGACACATTCGTTATAAGGACAATATAAACAAAATAAGCCCATGTGTGTGTGAAAGTGTAATTCCCCTTTATTGCCACACGGTGCAGTTGCGACACTCCAGCGTTTAGCGGCGGAGCTAGCGGAGCCTTTATTAACGAGCGGGCAGAGCTTTTACTTAACGAGCGGGCGGAGCTTTTACTTAACGAGCGGGCGGAGCTTTTACTTAACGGGCGGGCGGAGCTTTTACTTAACGAGCGGGCGGAGCCTGTATTTAACGAGCGGGCGGAGCTTTTACTTAACGAGCGGGCGGGCGCTACCTGCGGGTGGTACACGCTCAGAGACTTCACTTTGTGCAGAGGGAGCAGCACTCTGATCAGGAACATCTTATGCTCTTCCTTCAGAGGCAGCGCGAACCCGTTGATTATGCTGGAGAGAGAGAGAGAGAGAGAGAGAGAGAGAGAACAGAGCGGGCTTCAGTTTGCAAGCAATTAAAAATCTATTATTCCTGACTGGACCTTCATTTATCAGTTAGTTACTCATAATGTATTTTGTTAGGGACATGACAAAATGCACTGCTATAATGTTTATAAAAAATGAACTACCAGATGCACTACATTGAAGTGATTATCCTTCAAGCTATGTTTTGAGTATTGTGGTGAAATTATGTGGACTACTGAATCTGTTAATATCAGTGTGGCGAATTCCAATGTTTAACAGCTTTTATTGAAATTCCATGTGTGGAATCAATACATGTGTTCGACAACTACTTTCATTTTTCTTTATCTTTTTAAATTAAAGCTCCAAAAACTACCGTTCATGACACCACCCGTAAGTAAGAAGAACGGGGTACCCACCTTCCTAAGATTTCTAAAAGCTCTGCGATTCCATTATGATGCTCCGTTTCATATATAAACCTGCAACAGAAAAACAATTTTTTTTTTCCGTCATTGCCAATACGAAGAATAAAGGAAGGCATCACAGAATTAATTTAGCGAAAATGCACTCCCCACTTTTCTTAGTTTTGGAAAGCACGACCGTAATTGCAGGCCCGTTCCATCACTGTGACATTGCACCCGTCGGTTTAGGAGGGCACACGCCACTCGTCCTCACACCTGTTCCCTCTCCACCCACTCAGCAGCTGACACGGGCCGATCGCAGCGTCCCGATTGGCCCGGGAGAACCGCTCGGGGGGGGGGGGGGGGAAGGAGCTCCCGGCCAATCAGACGCCCACGTGCCTGCTCGCTGAATCACTAGCGGCACTTGGCGGTCCTCCTCCGACCCCGCCCTGCGCAAGCCTCAACCGCAGGGCTGCCCTGCGCTACGAAATAAAGAGGGAGCTGATGTCATGGGTTTCAGAGAACGAGCCCGCCGCCGCCTGCACTCAGTCGAATCAATAACAGAGGAAGCAGAGCAGAGAGCTAAGTATGGCTTATGAATATGATAGGGGCAATCCAAATCTGTATGAACGAGAAGGAAAGCATAAAAATGCTGCTTAAAATACTAGTCCTTCGCTTCTCCTGCAGTTAGTTCTCCAGGCAGTGTGATTATGGACGGACTGGTGAGATGTTCCCGTGTCACATGGGGGGGGGTCAAAGCTGCACACGGGCTTCACTGCCCTGCAGTTAGTTCTCCAGGCAGTGTGATTATGGATGGACTGGTCAGATGTTCCCGTGTCACATGGGGAAGGGAGGAAATGCTGCACACCGGCTTCACTGTGCTGCAGTTAGTTCTCCAGGCAATGTGATTATGGACGGACTGGTCAGATGTTCCAGTGTCACATGGGGAAGGAGGGAAATGCTGCACACCGGCTTCACTGTACTGGCGGGGGGGGGGGGGGGGGGGGGGGGCACCTGTAGAATATGTTGTTGATCTGTCGCCTGATGTAGGCTCGCAGGCCCAGGAACTTGCCGTAGATGCGGTGCAGGATTGTCTTCAGGAAGTCCCTCTCCCTGGGGTCCTCGCTGTCAAACAGCTCCAGGAGCTGCAGGGGGGGCCGGGAGGAAGTCAGCACCGTTACACACCGGAGCTGCGTAATCTGGCAACCCGCTGAAGTCAAAAGAGGGAATGAGCTGCGTAATCTGGCAACCCACTGAAGTCAAAAGAGGGCATGAGCCACCTCCTTCCCTTCAATAAAACCAGATTCCCCAGACCAGGGGTGTCCAATCTTATCCGAAAAAAGGGCCAGTGCGGGTACAGGTTTTTTGTTCTTTCCAAGCACTATGACACCTGATTCTGCTTATCAGGGTCTTGATTGAAGACCAGGTTAGTTAATTAAATTAATCAGGTGTCGTAACGCTGGGCTGAAACAAACACCTGCACCCACACCGGCCATTTTAGGATAAGATTGGACACCCCTGCCCCAGACAGAAAAAGCATCCGTGTGCGATTAACTGTGTCCCAACCTTCTGACTCACAATCATATTCGGTTAATAACACAGCCCAAGCTGAGACTGCTCGCTGTAGCGTAGGCCTTGGGCTTGTGGTCAGAAGCAGCTCGCACTAGCTGCGCCACGGCAGTTAAATCTGGCAACCCAACCGCTTTTTTATTCGTAACTGGATCCCCCCCGCTCGACGGCATAAACACACAATTCCACAGGCAGGTTCAGTTCGCCCACGGGGGCCTCAGGAGCCTGCTAAAGAAATTACGGCACATGCGAATCAATGAATGGGGCTCATTTGGACAATGCGGGCCCATAAGATTGGGGGGCAGCGAGGCCCACGGGCACGGCAATGCTACTCGTGAGGCTGTGGTGTGGGGAACATGCCGGAAAGATGGCGGTGGCGGCAGCAGCAGCAGCGGGGGGGGGGGCTAGCCGTCTCACCGCTCTTAATATTCATGCATTCGACTGAGGCGCGAGCTTGCCACCGATCATGCATAACAATCCAGGCTAATTCCCCTGCCCGTGATGTGCTCTCATTTGCAGACCGGGAGCGTGTGAGAGAAGGAGTGTGAAAGAGAGAGAGAGAGAGAGAGAGAGAGAGAGAGAGAGAAATGAGAGAGAGAAAGAGAGAGAGAGGGGGAGTGAGAGTGAGAGGGAGGAAGAGAGCGGGAGTGAGGAAGGGAGAGAGGGAGAGAGAGAGAGAGGGAGAGGGAGTGAGAGAGAGTGGGAGTGTGAGAGAGAGAGTGTGTGAATGAGTGAGAGAGAGTGAGAGAGAGAGAAAGAAAATGCTCCACACACTTATCGGCCTCTGTCTAAACAGCATGTACACATGTAGTCTAGGGACCGGCAGATCCCTGGCACTAGGCACACTATCCGTTCAGATAAAGGCGAAGGCGGCGAGGTACTCACGGATAATACAAACTTTTGGTCGATGTATTTTTTGGCGACGTTGGGCTGGAAGTCGGGCGATTCCAGGAATCGTAAGAAGAACTCGTACACCAGCTGCGAAGGAAACGTCAGACGCAGTCACAGTGGGTGTCAATGCCAACGGGGCTGCCATTTTAGGCACGAGCAAAAATTGTAGGTTGTAAACAATGCTATAAATTCTATCAAGGCTCCACAACATATGGTTCCTTCAATCAAAACCTTTTGTTTCATAGCAACTGGTAGAAACATAGTGGCTGGTGCTGGAAACAACTGGGTAAAACTGGGTGTCTAATCCTTTTTGTTTCAAGGCTTTTCCAACAATAGTACTAGTTCAACACGCATAATGTATGTATGTATGCGTATGTATATATACAGAAATACACTACATGACCAAAATATGTGGAAACCTGACATCCAACATCTCATCCAAAATTATGGACATTAATATAGAGTTGGTCCACCCTTTGCTGCTATAACAACCTCAGCTCTTCTGGGAAGGCTTAATACTAGATGTTGGAGCATTGCTGCAGGAATTAGCTTCCATTCAGCCAGAAGAGCATTAGAGAGTTTGGGGGGGCTGATTGGGCGATTAGACCATGAAAAACAGCCCCAGACCAAAGGGCGTCCAGATACTTTTGGTCATACAGTGCGTATGTATGTACACATATATAAAATATGTAAATAATGGTGATTTGGGGAATGCGTGGGGTCGGAGTGCGCACCTGCAGGTGCGGCCAGGCTGCCTCTAGGGTGGGCTCGTCCTCCTCGGGGTCAAACTCCGCGCCCGTCGGGTTCGAGGACGGCGGCAGGGTCCTGAAGAGATTCACTGAAAACTGAACAGACCAGCGTCCGTCACTACCTCCTGCCCCAGCAGGCCAGGCAAACACACACAGAGAGGACTGGGGTGTTTATGATAAGGGGGGGGGGGGCTGGGGACAGGAAATTGAGTAGGAGACAATGCAAACACACAACCTGTCACTCCGTATGTTTTGCCGGTATAACACAATTATTTTCTCATATTTTCCAGATATAAACCAGGCGTGCCATTGTCAGGTCGAATCTGTTAGTTCTTTCATCATAGTCGGACACTGACGTAGTCAGGTCAGGAGAAATAGCGATTGCTAGCAGTAACTGTCATTATTCATTGAGCAAAGCTTTTCTGCATTTTTCACATCCATATTCCATGTGAATATTTTATGAATTCATCCATTATGCAATCTTTTGACGCCTAACCTTACATTACTGATACAGAAATGCTCACCTAAATTTTGCATGCCCCTCAAAATTGTTTGCTTGACAAAAAAATATAACTCCAACAGAAGTGTCTCCGTTTCACCTTGATAAAATCCCTGTCGCCTATCCCCAACGCACTTGGGAATACCTGCTGGCTAGCTACCTTGTTGCTAACGCAGTTGAGTTGAAGATGCCACATTCAAATCAAAGCTACAAGCAAAAAATACAGAGACTGCACTAATCGTCAGTGACATCCATTAAATATAAGAAAGCATACCAAAAAATAAAAATTAAAAAATTAAAAAAGTGAAGCTGGCAAAGCAGGCTTTTTGTTCGCCCTACCACCAAGCTGGAAGACGTTAACGCTATCAATCGACTGGTGAATCACTGAAGAATGTCAGTGTACGTGTGAGTCAAAGAGAGATGCATAGCACAGATGGAGCGGGTCGAAGATATCACAGCATCTATTTACCGACTGGCAGCTATATCATTATAATGTAGTACCAATTAAAAGTGGAATTAGAAATGACTCGCTGGTTTACCCTTTTACAGCAGTTCCTTGTATTCCATGATGGTTTAGCCAATTCTGACTACAGATAGCTTCAAAAACAGTCGGATGTTAGTCATATTTGGAAAAATTTCTGAAGACGTAGTTTCTAGCCTAGTGGCCACGGAACAGGAAGATGGAATACGCAAAATCAACCATAAAGAGTCCAGTAAAAGGAGATACCTACTGTAAACTAACATTGAATTATCTAATTAGCAAGCAAACAGCCATGGTTACCATGCCAGCTAATGTTAGAATGATAATGTTAGCTGAAGAAAATATGGATTTTTTAATGTATTCACACAGGTCTGAAAGCTTTAAAATACAGGCAGCTGTCCCATGCAAACCCCATGAGGTGATCCCCTAAAGGTGATTGAAGGACAGGCCTCGTTCTGAATCTCTCCCTCCGGCCAGCCACAGGGGCAGACTGTTCTGTCAGCCCGATCTCTGACAGGTGATGATGTCACGGCTGATGTCACAAGCTCCCGCTTTTAGAACAAAACCGCCCCCCCGCCCCCCCGCCCCCCCCCCCCCCCACCCCCCGACGGGCACCGCCTACTGCGCACTGCCCGGGAGCGGCAGGTGAGCGCTGGGGGGGGGGGGAGGGACAGCTGGGCTGTGAAATGCACAACATGGGTGGGGGGGTTGGGGGGGGGGGGGGGCGAGTGGTTGCCGTGGTTACCCTGCCTGCGCACCGCAGCAGGGGTGTCGGCGCTGACGTGAGCTCTCTCAGAGAAAAATAAAATCGGATGCCACGGCCCCCCTGTCGCCGGCGGCGAACCACCCATCAGCCCGTTCCATCGGCTGTACGCGGAAAACAGCGGCGGCACCCGTCACCGGCACGGACGCAGACGCGGACGTCCTGCCCAATGACAGGCCTGACTGACTGACTTACGGCCCGAAATAAATAACGACCTCCCGTTTTCCCAGAGGGTGAGCGGATTCTACCCACCGCTGTAGCTCCTGAGCCTTAGCTGCGGCTGTGGTTGCAGCATATGGCTGTCGGGTGTCGGGGGAAGGGGGGGGGGGGGCGCTCAGGGAGAGAAGCCGAAAACCTGTCTTCCAGCCCGGCTTTTTATAGGACTCCACATGTGGCATCACAAAACACCCCCCCCCCCCCCCCCACCCCCGGTTTTGACTATGAAGCCCCGCCCCCTGCTGCAGCAGTGCCTCCACCCAACACGGAGTAGGGACAAATTAAAATCACCCCTACACCCTGACCAGCTCTGGCCCTGCCCCACCCTCCGTGCTGAAAAGTAGCTGACTGGTAAAACTGCAGGAGCTCTAAGACAGATCATCTACAAGCCATCTTTGGGCACTGTGTAATATTTAAGGAACGACTCCAAAATTTAAAATCATCTGACTGATCCCCAGCTGGTAACTACATCCCGCATGTTACTGTCCCTAAAACTGTCAGACAGTGTGTGAGCGCACTAAGGCACCTCTTTTAGTGCCAGACTGAGGGAGGAAGACGAGGGACACCAGGTACACAGTCTGGGAGAAGATGCAGCACTCTAATATATGAAAGTAACATGGAGCCTTTCACAACCACACAACCTTTCAGTAATACATAACCCACAGAGATAACAGTGCGCACTCCAGCAGGTTATAACAGGGACAGCAGCAGTTTCCCCATTTAAAACCCAGGTAATGGGACAGCCTCTTAGCAACTCAGATTCGCTAAAACATTTTTTTTAAAAGCACTTAGCACTAAGCATTTTGGGGCATTTAAATTCACTGTCACACAGGGAAGGGCAACTCCCCAGAGCGGCCGGGGCGGGGTGGAGGGGGGGGGGGGGGGGGACGGGGTGTTGAGTTCTCCGCGGTCTCTCTCACCATGATGACCGCCTCGGGGTAGATGGACTCGGTGACCACGTCGCGGTTGTGCGTGATGTACTCCACCATCTCGTTCAGGCCGGCGCGCTTCACCTCCTTGTACTTGAGGTCGCTGAGCGGGTCGGTGACGAAGTCGAACAGCACGCAGCACTGCCGCAGCTTCTGCACGAACAGCTCCTCCCTGTCGATGGGCGGGGCATCTGAGTGCGGGGGGGGCGGAGCCAGAGGAGAGCGGGAGAGAGAGAGGAAAGAAAGGGTTAATAAGACTAGAGACATCACAGCCAAACTCCACACACACGCATAGTCACGTACAATCATCCCCACCCCCAATATTCCAACAAAAACTACGCAGTTGTTCAACACTACTCTTCTGAAAAAGTTGCTACTGTTCTGCATGGACAGCTCATGGAGGTCAAAGGTCAAAATGAGGAAAGTCTAGTACCCACTTTGTTATTACTATCAACCCTTGTAAGCATTAGGCTATTTTGTGAAGCCTCCCCCCACCCTTTTCTCCCCAGTTTGGAATACATCAGCACTGACTGCCGCAACAAACTCCTGATAGCACAGACAAGCATGTGCTCTAATTTTAAGCCTGCAATGTCAGCCAGTGTTTCGCATCACACCACAGTTCAAGTCAAGCTCACACACGCATGAGTCAGAGGAGGACACTTCAGGTACAAGTTGACTGGCAGGCTTGCAGGTGCCCACCTGACCACCAGAGGGGGTGGGGGGTGAGGGGGGGGGGGGCATTCCCTGTGCACGACAAGTAACAATCATTCCGGATGACTGAGACCCCCCCCCCCCCCCCCCCCCCCATCCGTGAGCGATGCTCGAATGACTGCATATCACCCTGCAGGGCTGTCAGAAACAGACCACACTGGCGCAGTCAGGGTTCGATGCTAAGCACCAGAGCAGTACCGTAACAAGGTGAGTCAACCAGCATCCCTCAGCACTGGTATGCTTTACAGAATTACTTCCCATTGTTATTATTATTACTGCTGGCAGAAACATGTTTTTATTATATTATGACTGTGATCATGCACTTGCATGAGCGGATGCTTAAATTCCCACAGAAGTGACCGAGTTAAAGCACTCAGCTCCAGGGGTAAGTACAGGAGCAACAGTGGCTTTTCCACACAGCTGGCAGCCTATTGGTCAGTCTGATGATCTGACCAAAATAGGCTGCCACAGGCTGGCCACAGAATTCCCACGCCATATTAAAGAGCCATCAACTGTAAAATACTGCCATGGAGGGTGAAGCACGTCAGCACATAACATAAAAAGCTTGAGTCAGATGCATGCTAGACTTATCTCTTTTGGCAAACTAAACACATAAACTCATATCAGGAGCAGTGAAATAACTTCCTCATGTTATGAGTGACACTGGGAGGCTCTCAACTGCAATTACTGTCATTATTCAGACTTAAGCCAAAAACTAAGGCGCTGTCTAAGAAATCTAAGAAGTCTGTCTAAGAAGAATACAGTCTAAGAAAACTACAAAGAATCAAAAAAGAATCAGGTCTGGAGCCTTAAAGAATTAAAGTCACTGAGAAAATCTAAGAAAAATACTATGGTAGGGAACAATTCAAATCTGTAAAAAAAAAAAGAAAAAAAAAGAAGAGAAAAATAATAAAAAACACTCAGCCCTGCAGCAGAAGGCTCAACTACTTTAATTTTGAAATGAACAGAAGGTCATGTAAGGTTTGGGAACCGCAGACACACCTCAAGTCCCCATCCTGCTCCCTCACACACGTTTATTTTAAGACACAGGGACACCAGACTTGCACACTGCTAATGAAATGTGATGCATGTTGATAGGTGCAAGATAGCGAAGCACAGAGAGCTGGCTCGAAGCACAAAATCCGAGGTGAAGCTAGCAGGGCAACGCTGGCCGTTTTTCTGAATAGGCGGCGCTATCCGCGGCGCCATCGCCAGGGCAACCGGGCGCACACACACGCGAACGCATAAACATCGATCCCCCTTTTTTGAGGAGCCGCGTGAATCGAACGCGAACGAAGAGAAACAACGGGATGAATCTGGGGCGGGAGCGATCGCTTCCGAGGGCGGCGAACCTTAAGGGCGTGGCCGCGCTCGTTAAGCTCGTTAAGGTCGTCGGTTGTCACGGCGCCGGGTAGAAAAAGGCGGTTCGGAAAAAACGGCAGACAAAACAGCCTAAAATGTCGTCAAAACACCCTGAGATAATAACTCGCACAAAGCGTGCAAACAGAATGTATCTGAGTGCTGTTAGTGTGTGCTGGCAGGACAGGAGATGATTAATGCAGCCAGAAATGGTGAAGCGTGGACGAAGAGCGAACCAGGAAGAGAAGGGAGAGAAGGGAGAGGCAGGGATTGGCGGGCGGGGGGGGGGGGGGGGGGGAGCGGCCGGCCGTAGCCGGTCGTCACGACGAGCCGTTTTTTGCACCGCGCTGTCGAATGTCTCGCGCGCGGCTTATTTTAAGACGTCGATGTCACCGCACTCTCCGCAGATCGCCCTGCTATGTGACAGCGACATGCCAGCTCGTTACGGGCTCAGGTGAGGTTTGCCACGCGGGTACGAAGAGGGGGAAAGCTCGCAGCGATACACAGCGAGGACTTCGCACCCCACTTTCTGAAAACCTTCGCCCCGGGGTCTGTCCTGCCGCAGCCTAATACAGATACATGTCCGAGTCACAGCCGATGTAAACAAGAGGAAAATGCGGACAATGTTTATTCAGATATGAACACTGTATTCATGTATTTCTCCATTCTACGCCTTCTTCAGGGTTATATTTTAAAAGCACAAAAGGACACAACCCTCATAAAGATTAGGTGAGTAAGTTCAAATATAATATTTAACCAGTGGGAAGGGTGAAGATCAGGCGACGATTAGCCAATTAAATGCAGCCAAAGGAGACGATTACGTTACGGTGGATATCGTATTACAGAAAGTCATTCATGGTAAATATTTTTCATTCAGGCCTCGAGGAGATGCACTCGAGAGGTTAATGTTCACAAGGCCTCCCTTCCTTTTCACAAACGACTTATAAATGGTAAATGGAACTGCATTTATATAGCGCTCTATTATGCAAAGCGCTTTACAACTCTCATTCACCCATTCACACACACTCACACACCAACGGTGAAAGGCTGCCATGCAAGGTCATTACCAATCAGCTCGTTGGGAGCAATTAGGGGTTAGGTGTCTCGCTCAGGGACACTTCGACACGCACCCAGGGCGGGGGATCGAACCGGCAACCCTCCGACCGCCAGACAACCGCTCTTACCTCCTGAGCTATGTCGCTCCATGTGATGCCATCTGCAGTCGCTGCCGCCCCCCCCCCCCCCCAGTGGAGGGAGCGGGGCAATCAAACCGCACGCGTAGCGCAGTGCGGGCGGCTCTGCGCCGCCTTACAGGGACGTGCCATTTCTCTCACGGCTGCACGAGGGGGACAGGGAGTCTCCAGAGCCCGCGAAGAGGCCTGAACGCAGGGGAAATGGCAGGAGGGCTTTGGGCTCCGTCCCCTTGCAGAAGGGGAAAACGGAAGACTCTCAGGGAAATATCGAGTTTGAAGGAGCCTCAGGAGGGGGGTGAACCCGCCTTCGGGGTCCGAGAGGGGCATGGCGGATTAGGGGCTGCCGTGACACGGGCTGGTCCTGCAGGCTGGTGCCAGGAGCCCAGCGCCAGCGAGGCAGAATGCTCACACCTCACGAAACCGAGTGCCCGAGCGCCCCCCCCCCCACCCGCCCACGTCCGACTTTCCACTCCACCAGAAAACCCTGAAAACAACACGCCGTCCTCTTCCACCGCACCGCTGCGGAACAGGTGGGAGGCATCAGGTGCTGCTGCAGGGGGAGGGGCTTCAATCACAATCCAGTGGACAGCTCGACAGCCGCGGCGATGCAGGGGAAGAAGCCTCCTTCACCCAGCGCTGAAACCTGTCAGCGTGTTCTTCCCACAGCACGTCAGTCTTCCCCACGGCACGCACATCATCCAGACTTTTTTCTTTTCGTCGGTTACAAGTTGGCACTCTGTCCCGTCTTCAGTTTAAGTTCTTCTCCTCGGTGTCCCTCGGTGTGCGAGGAGTCTCTTACCACGGTGGCCCCCCAGGACCGGCTCACTGTACAGGGCCCTCGCGCAGTCCTGACCGGACACTGGGGCCTTCTCCTCGCTGACTCCCAGCATGCACCATCAGCCCCCCCCCCGCCCAGCTGATGAGGAATGCACCAGTTCGTCTCATCTGTAATCGGCCAAAACAGCCCTAGCCGGTACTGCAGCAAGAGGACCTGCACCTTCTCACCTGCAATCACATCTCTATTCTCTACTCTCTACTCCAGCCTCTCAGCAGTGGAATGAGCTCCCAACTACAGTGAGGGCAACGAATTCCCAGCTTATCTTTTCCCACAGATCAAAAACACACCCGCCTACACTGCATCTTGGCCCAGCTGAAGCTAAACCCTAAGAGTTTACCAGCTCCACCTAGGTTACATGTAACACTAGATCTTCAACCCCAGTTGCTGCTTAAACCACTGCAGTACATCCCCAATCCCCCTCTTACCTCCGACTACTACCGTGGATAATGGATGCCATGGACCACTTAATATTATGCTGTTGGCTAATGTACTAACTACTGCAATTGGCTGTGGCACCGACATCCTGGTCTTTAATGGGTTAAGCCATTATGTATTCACCACTGTAAGCCTTGAGGATACAACCATCTGCCAAATGCCTAAATGTTAACGACCTAATAGATTTACTGCCAACCACCCCTCACTAAAATGGCACATGTTCAAACACGGAATTAGAATATTTTTTAAAGGTAGAAAGATAGCATGCGTTGTGTGTGCCCCGTAGCTAGCACTGAGCACGTAACAGGTGCAGTATTAAATCCGACTGCTGTGAATGTCAACAGAAGTTGTGTAACGCCCAGAAACTTGTTGTCGTCGCACTAATCTCGAATCTCACGACCCACCTCAAACTCAAACGTTCCTTCCCTGTTGTGCAAAATCAAGCCCGAGGCCTCCAGGTGTGTGTGAGAGAGCGCATTCTGGTCTCATCGGGAGGGTGAACAGCAGGAGTGCATTTCTGGAATATTCTAAAAAGGCACTGCCTCCTGTTGTGATTATTGGGAGGTGGGGTTTGGGGGGGGAGGGCATCAAGATTTGCAATTCCGGAATCTTCTCGGGAGACAGATGTTATGTATATCACCCTTCACCCCCCTGCCGCCCCCCCCTCCCCCCCAGCAGAAAGAGGCGGTATGGCGCTCTGAGGGTACCAGCATCCGGCTTGGCCATGATCAATCATTCCACTGCTGTGACAGTGAGGGTGAAAGCAGCAAAGCGGTGATTCATAGCAGTGAGGTGGTTATGGGGGGTGGGGGGGGTGGGTGTGCATGAGCAGGTCCAATACGGGCGGACTGGGAGAAAGTGACAGATTGGGCGTAACTGCAGCAACAAGGCAACGTGGATCATGGCAGGTGGCACAAGCTACGGGAAGGTTAAAGCTATGCCTATGGGGGGGTGGCATTGACTCCCCCCCCTCCCCCCCCCACACAAAAGGAGGAAAAGGGAGTCTCTGGAAGCTTCCTCCGTTTTTTACACTGCAGGTTCCCGCAGGGTGGAGCCCTGGCACTCTCCCGTTCGCCTAGCGGACTGCCAAAGGTGGGACCCGGGGACGGAGCAGCGCCTTCACCCCCCCCCCCCCCGCCCTCCCCGCTAAAAAACCCCAACCGCCATTTGGTGGCTCTGGAGAAGACCCCGCCACAAGCGGAGAGTGAACGATTTCAAATCACGCTTCAGTCGGTTGTGGTGTTATCCACTGGCACAGTGTGATGGGGGTTATGGGCTAACCGCTGCAATCACACCCGGACAAACGTAATACATACAAACACGCAGGACAACAGCACGTCGCATGCCCCCCGCATCGCATGCCCCCGCATCGCATGCCCCCACATCGCATGACCCACATCGCATGACCCCTGCATCGCATGCCCCATCGCATGCCCCACATCACATGCACCTGCATCACATGACCCCGCATCGCATGCCTCATCGCATTCCTTTTAGCAGGGTTTTACAGTACTGGATTACAGGTTAATGGGCGGCGCTCACACATGAAGCATGTGTCTAATGTGCAGCGGTGCGCCCAGCCAGCCAGCGCGAGTCTGGACTGCAGCCAAAACCCCGCGACGAGGCTCGTTAACGGCCCTCCCGTCGGCCAGAGAGGCAGGGGCTCAGGCGGCAGGGCATCCCCGCGACTCGCCAGCGACTGGGGCCTACCTGTTACCCATCCTGCCTCCTGCCTCACTGTCAGTTACCATCAACTCAGCTCACAAACGGAAACGCTGACTCGGGCCTACCAGCGCGTTTACCACCAGACCCCAGCAACCTACTACACCCCAACCTACTACACCCTAAAGGTGCTATGATTGCAACAACGTGCATTTCATAGAGCTTCATTAATCAACACGCTCCACTCATAAGCAGACATTAGCTTCCAGCTCCACTCATAGGCAGACATTAGCTTCCAGCTCCTCCACTCATAGGCAGACATTAGCTTCAAGCTCCATTCATAGGCAGACATTAGCTTCCAGCTCCTCCACTCATAGGCAGACATTAGCTTCCAGCCCCTCCACTCATAGGCAGACGTTAAGCTCCCAGCTCCTACACAGGAAAGGTTTCAGCCAGTGGAGGAATAATGTAGCTCTGCAGCCTGAACTGACCCCCCACTCAGCCGCCGCCCCCCCCCCCCCACCCAGGCCTCCGGGGTCTGGGGGCGGTTTCAGCAGTGTGAGATTCCGGCATTAAAGCTGGGTGGCACTCGCTGTCCCTGCCTACAAGACCGATCGCTGCCTGCTGTGCGCCACACGTGCCCCCCCCTTTGCCCCCTTCCCCCCCAAATATATCCCCTCTCAGCGGAGGACACTGAATCCCTCAGCTGTCCGGAGACGACAGAAGACCCGTCTGACGAGGGGACAGGCTCTCTTCACAGCCCCGTTAGTGGAGGTTATGGAATAATTAGCACGGGAGGCACCGAAGGAACATCCAGAACACTCAGTTTAGATAACCCCTCCACACCCCCCCCCCCCAGGGGGCCTCCCACATATTTACACCACGGCTGTGTTTTCATTAACCCGTTTTGGGGAGGTCAGGGGGTCGTCGAAACGCGCTCAAACCGAGCGAGAGGTACGCGCTGAGGGACGGCGGTGGGCGCTGAACGCGCTCACACATCCGGAACGTTCTATTCCTGGGACGGTCCGACAGAACGTGGCTAAAATTCATCTGGGACAGCCGCTGAAATTTCACAGGGAAGCCATGTAATACACCTCTCGTGATTAAAATATTTTTTTATATAACAAACACAAAAAAAATCTGCAACGCTATAACATTTAGAAATCTGAAATTACCACCTGAAACAGTTTTAAAGAGCTTTGAGGGATGCTAAAAAAAAAAAAAAATTTTTTAACATCATTTTTGGACAATTTGGTGTGACACAATGGTGAAGTACAGCGAGTTCAAAAAGTTTCCCACCCTTTGTAAGCATCTGAAACACAGAGGAATGCGCACTTTCTCTGAACAGCGCAGCACGTCTCCTCTCCAGGTGTTAAGCTAACAAACCCGTTAGCGTCAACAGAACGGGGGGCAGGTGGGGCTGGGGGGTGCGTACGTATGCACGCAGATGTGATTTCAATGCCGCATGGCTGGCAAGGGGAGACTAATCCGTCTGCAGCGAGAGTTATTACGAGGTTTACTGCCCTACTTAGCGCAGACACTTTCACTGCTCATCCAATTACAGCCCGCCGATACAGAGAGAGAACGAGAGAGAGGAAAAGATAGAGAGGAGAGAGAGAGAGAGAGAGAGAGAGAGAGAGAGAGAGAGAGAGAGAGAGAGAGAGAGAGAGAGAGAGAGAGATGCTCCAGGCGTCCTGACATGACCCCACTAGGGATCAGGCGAGCAGTAAAGCATGAACGTAATCACTTTCCATTTCATTGGCCATAAGATGCATTACAAACACACTCGAAGATCTGGATGGATGTTCAGCTACTGTTGTCCGTTAAGAAGCCCACGCATTTCAAAAAAAAGAATGAAAACACAATTCTCTGTCTGAAAATGCAGTTTCAGGATGGTGAAAGATGACCACGTGTGTGTGACCAACATGTCTTTTCCTTTGAACTGTCCCGTGTCAAGTAATGTCATGAAAATTCTTTACAACACATGGGGACAGAACTATAAACGGATTCAAAACACAAATCACCAGGGAAACCGCACTGCGATGACATAACATCCCTCCAATGCACTCCAGGTCCACTACTCCCTAAATGACTAAAATCACAACACGTGACCTCTAAGTGACGGACTTCGGCGGCGTTTGCGGCGAGGGGCAGGGAGACATGCTAACAGAGCCCGTTAGCCGCGCGGGGGGCAGGGAGACGTGCTAACAGAGCCCGTTAGCCGCGCGGGGACGCGGGGAGACCTGCTAACAGAGCCCGTTAGCCACGCGGGGACGCGGGGAGACGTGCTAACAGAGCCCGTTAGCCGCGCGGGGACGCGGGGAGACGTGCTAACAGAGCCCGTTAGCCGCGCGGGGACGCGGGAGACGTGCTAACAGAGCCCGTTAGCCGCGCGGGGACGCGGGGAGACGTGCTAACAGAGCCCGTTAGCCGCGCGGGGACGCGGGGAGCGCGGCGGCGCTACCTTTGAGGGCGGGGAGCTTCTGCAGCTCGCGGTTCTTGCTGAGGTTGAAGCGGGACGAGCTCTGCCGGCGCTCCTTCTTGACGATCTGCGGGCCCCCGGAGTACTTGATTTTGTTGAGCTGAGTGGGCGGGGGGGTGCTGTTGCTGGGGCGCTTGCTGGCGGTCTGCTGCTGCTGGGCCTGTTTGGGGGGGGGTTTGGGGAGGAGGGGGAGGGGTGGGAGCACACACGCACACATGCACAGACAGAAACAGTAAGTTTGGGGACAGCCTGCTCAGATGGGCTTCAAACAAAGAGTACGGTTTACTACAGACCACAGAAGGTTCACTGGGCGGCAGTGTAGCATATAGTGGGTAAGGAACTGGGCTTGTAACCAAAAGGTCATAGATTCGATTCCTGGGTAGGACACTGCCGTTGTACCCTTGAGCACTCTGAAGTACTTCACCTGCATTGCTTCAGTATATAACCTGCTGTATAAATGGATGCAATGTAAATGCTATGTAAAAAAAAAAAAAAAAAAAAAGTTTTGTAAGTCGCTCTTGATCAGAGTGTCTGCTAAATGCCTGTAGAGTAAGCTCTTGTTTGATCTGCAAAAGTCTGCCCCCCAATCAGGCAGCAGCGTGGCATAGCTCGATGGCCAGAGCCCGGTCCGCTCGATGGCCAGCGCCCGGTTAGAGAGCTGGACTCACAGCTCAGGGGCTGCGGGCTTAACTCCCAGGTGGCACAGTACCACATTACCCTAGCAGTACTAAAGTCCTGCTATAGCAAAAGAAAAATATGTAGAATGTATCCAATGATAGTCACCACAAGAGACAAGGCCTTCCACTGATCAATAACAGCTTCACCCCTCATTACAGTCAACAGAAACACTGACATGGATAGGATCCCATTGATGATGTTACTGCATTCGGTTTATAAAGGGGCATGAAAGGCTCGATTTAGAATACATTCCTTCAGAACTCACTTTTACTTGCAGCTTCACCTTGTTAATCCAGAATCAAAATATACTTTAAAAATTCATACAGGCTACATCCTTGGCAAGCCCTGAGAAACATGAAACCATATAAGATATAACTCAAATGCAGGGGGGGGGGGATGGGAAATGTAGTCTTGAAGGGGTGGGTCTTCAGCCCGTGTCCTGACCCCCTTTTTTTGGGAAGACTGTCCCACCACTGTGGGGCCAGTGCAGACTGACGCTGTGACGGGGAGAAGTGACCCACACAGGGAGGGGACGGCCAGTCACCTCCAGGTCGCTCACCAAAACAATCGGCCCAGTTTGAAGAAACGGATTAAAACCTCACAAAAAAGTGTCTGTTTTTTTTAAGGTCAGTCGTCAGCTCCCCGAGGGGTATTTTCTTGGAATAACAAAATGTGTGGAGTAATGACACACTTCACAGCTCTGAAAAACAAACCCTTCCCTTTCTCTGCCAGATAACCTGTTTTTCTTGCATTTTCTCACACTGAGGGCCCAGTTAACAATTAATGCAAATGTTATGCAAAAAGAAAATAAATACAGGGTTGCAAAATAAACAAATGAATTACCAGAACTCAAATCCTTCCAAACTTACAAAGAAAACAAAAATTAATCTCTCATCTTTGTGTTTTAAGAGGACAGTCAATACATGTGAACTCGATGGCCTAGAATAAAATTGGTTTAAAAACATATCACATTAGTATTGCATGTGTCTAAGAGCCAATCAGCAATTCCAACTTTTAATTGGTCTATAAATACAACTAGAACATACAAACATCATAACTAGTATGCATACGTTTTCCCCCAGTGCACAAGATGGAAAATCTTTTATTCATTTTTATTTGACTCACTTTCATTCTGATCATATATTTAGACCTATACCAGCTAGCAATTCACAACACACAAATCGGAGGAGGAACAGTTCTCTTCTCTGGAACACAGTACACATCCAGCAGTGCATTAGGGTAATAAAACAGCTTAACAGTCCCGCAGGGAACACCCAAATGCCCAGGCCTACTTTTACCTTAAAATTCAGAGAAGAAGAACATCTGCAAAGTGCACTCGTTTAAAAAAAGGAATCCAGAACGTATCAAAGAGCATTATGGGTCATGTTGCTGACATCAACAAGATCAATGAGGAGTTTATGAAAAGGGAACTGTCAAACAACTGCACCTTTGTCCAGGTTTGGCTCACAGGGCAATGTTTTACAGCTCGGCCAAATGACTCGGTCCAATTTCAAGTCACCCAGACAAATCTTTTCTTAAAAAGAGGGGTAAAACAATGCCGACCATAAAACGTAAAGATAATCACACGTGAAATTAAGAAACTGAAATGCTTCCTGTAAAAAGCCCAGAGTTCAATCCTCCTGCAGAAACTCATGGGAGACAAGGGACAAGAAAAACACCAATAACCTAAAATTTCAGCGATGTGTTCAACAAGACGGCCTAAAGACCTCTCAGCCTCTCCCGTGGCATATTCTGGGAAAGACTATTTCACATGCAGGGAAACATGGCGGCTTCAAACTCAAACCCCCCCCACTGAGACTACACACAGGCACTGAACACCAACACGCTCACATGACCGGCGATGGCCCAAAATGAACTTCCGATTACTGCTTTTAACGTGGCGAGGCTTCACAATTCACTATCGGCATAGAAACAGAAGGGCGCTATATATGAGGGCACGTCACGCCGCCGGCGGGAATGCTGAGGAGAGCGCCACCGTACGATGGCGGCGCCGCCGCCGCCCGCTTTGCTCAGGAAGCTCGCCGTGCCCGAAGAGCAGGCCCGGGGGGTCACATGACCGCACAGATGGCGCTGCCGCCGCCGCCGCCGCTGTCTCCCGCCCAAGCGCACGCGGCGGATCACGCGCGTCAGGAACAGGAACCCCGGGGGGGGGGGATTCGGGGCCTGCTCTCTCCGCAGAAGAACGCGGCGCATCCTCAGTCAGAGAAAGAGAGGCTGAAGCAGCGTCAAGACCTCGCCCTGCTCCGGCCCTCCAGCTCCAGCTCCACTCCACTCCAGAGCAGAGCAGAGCAGCGGCCTCCTGCTTCCGGAACGTTCTGGAGGCGTTTCCCTCGCGCTCCTTATCCTACACGGTACTTGCAGGCAATGTATCCATTTTTTTTTTTTTTTTTTTTTTTTTTTTAAATGCGCAACTCGCTGGAAAATAAAAAGCACAAAACTGCCCTTCCAATCCCACAAATCCACTGGGTTCACTTCTTACATGCAGACACTGGAGGGGAGGGAAGGTCTGGGCAGCACCAGACAGCCCTCCTGTACGGCGGCTGGGCTTCCACGGATCAACGTCACAAAATGGAGGCCGGCGTATCCCCCAGCCCCGCAGCCCAACGTCACAAAAAGACGAGGTCCGTCACCCGTCCCCATCAGACCCGCACCCGAGGCCTCCGAGGGCCAGGAGCCCGCAGCGGCAGCGACGGGGGGGGGGGGGGGGCTGTGCGCCCCTGCCGCTCTGAAAATAGCTTTTAATCAATGCCCCCCCCCACCCCACCCCACCCCACCCCAGCCCAGCCACCCACCCGCCTGAGCACCATCAACCGGCAAGGGCACCGAGCCGCCTGTCACCAACGCGCGAGGACGCTTGTCACGACACAGACGTGCTGCTCGTTACGGTGGAGCCAACGACGATGCGCTACAGCGGTGGGCAATAAACACCGCTGGCCATCGAGCGGACCGGGCGCCGGCCATCGAGCGGACCGGGCGCTGGCCATCGAGCGGACCGGGCGCTGGCCGTCGAGCGGACCGGGCGCTGGCCATCGAGCGGACCGGGCGCCGGCCATCGAGCGGACCGGGCTCTGGCTAGCAAGCCAATGTCCAGTGAGCTCAGGGGGAGCGGGCAGGACAGACACACAGACACCACGACTGAAATGGATCAACGTTTTGCACAGGAAACCGAGCTGCAAGTACGCTCACGGTGAGACAACAAGTGAGAATCCTCCCAGTCAAACATCCTCCCTGCACCTTTTCTGGCACAATGCATCGTGGTAAAAGTAGTTTTAACAAACCAAGACAATTATTTACGGTCACGTGTTCTGTCTTTCGGATGCGAGTTTAAAACAAGACACTGTGGTCCCTCAACCATTCTGGTGCAAAATGGCTGCCGTGCATCACCTAGATGGTGTGCTATGCACTGGCGGCAGTGGTTGAGGAGACCTTCACTCTAATCACCATCTCTGTTGCCAGCTCTGTTGACTGAGGGTGACTGTGTGTGACGTCTGTGGTTACATATGTTCCGGTCCAATGGGCTATTTAAAACCAAGCATGTGGTAATAAACCATCGCAAATAGCAGTCCGTCATCACCCCACCCCCCTCCCCACTCAATAGAGATCGGCAACGAATGTTTCGCGCCCAATTAGGTGTTTGAACAAGGTTCATATCATGAAGGGGGGGGGAAATGCACAGAACAGCAGGGTGAGAACGGAAAATCTCACAATTTCTTCAGGAGGCTGCAGGTGGTCTACCCAGGGAAAATGCTGGCTGACACACAATCTGTTGCAGGCCGCGCAGAGGGCTTTCTGGAGAATTACCCTGTCGGGTGATTTGTGAATACGGCAAATAACCTCTTACTTGGGACACACCCATCACCTTATTTGGCAGAAGTAATCCCGACTTGGCACATCGATAACAGGCGATTTGTTCAGCGCCACTCCCAAATGGCCTCCACATCGCAGAGCATTGCATGCCACCCTGGCATCTGATATCCACGCTCCAGTGCTGTCATCACACGTGGCCGGTCTCATAACTTGCATGTAAAACGTCACCAAGAGCCTGCTTCCTTTCCCCTTCCCTTACTTCCTCTCTCTTACAGTCATCCTCCAGCAATGTGGGAGGCGTTGTAAATGAGGCACAGAGACGCGAGGGACAACTCTGTTCTATTGCTATTCATCAAGGACAGAAAATTCAATTGGAGTCGCTAAAACACAAACACACACACACACACACACACCACACACATGCATGCACAAGCACACGCACGCACAAACAAGCACAGGACCTAAGCATGCACATGCGCGCACACACACACACACACACACACACAAACATACATGCACGCACACACACACACCCATGCACATGCACACACACATATGTACTCACAAGCACAGAAACATAAGCATGCACATGCACACACACACACACACACACACACACATGCATATGAACGCATAAGCACACCGCACACAGCATGCACGCACGCACGCACGCACAAACGCACACACGCGCACACACACAATCAATTTTTGCTTTTGATTCAGGGTAAACACAGGAGGACTACGTCTTTACAGCAAGTCAGGCCTGCACAGATAGGCCAGCTACACACAGAGAGGCTCACACACAGAACACAAGCCTCTCCCTTCCTCGTAAACACAGGGAGCTGGATCCAGTTCAAATGTCTTAATGGCTCCTATGCCAATGTTCCAAGAAATGGCTATAAACTCAGCCAGCAAACCTGCGTGACTCAATCATGTTTGCCTTGGATATAAGGTGACAAGGACCTGACAAGGACCATCAGAACAAAGGCTGAAATTCTGGGGATAAGCGTTACATTGCAATTATTTATTATAAACCTTCACATATAATATAAGGCAAGGTTTGCTTAGGCTGCATGTAGATTTTTGCTTTTTTTTGGAGTATTAACACATGAGTTTTTTTTTTTTTAAGGGTCAGAGAAATGATTTGTAATAGCTGAAAAACAATACTACAAGAGATCATATACTTAAAAATGAACTGTATTGGCACATAAATTCACATAAATTAACTATTGCACACTATGGTCATATTAACATACAGGATTGGTACAGAGAAAATATTTCCAATGCAATTACAGAAAATGAGAACAGCCCATACCTTTCCTAAATGAAAGTAAGCACTTTACGACCAACACGTGCTATATTGGACACACATACATCTGCATAGGATATACAGCACTGGAGACAATATTCAGAAAATGAAGGACGGCTATTAAATAAATAAATAATAAATAAATAAATAAATAAAAACTCCCATAAGGTGCAATGATTTAACAGGTGAGTGGAATTCTCACATACATATTCTCCTGACTCGTGAAAGATGAATTTACCTCATCTGAATTTTCAGTCGCGGCGTCCTTTCCTCCGCTAACGTTGCTGTTTTTTGAACTGCTTTTAGCAGATTTTGTTGGCTCCTGTGAATGACAAAGTCATACTTATTATTACAGTAAATCCTTGTGTGCTCGGCACCTCCCATCTCGGTGTTGCTATCAGTTAGCCTACACGCCTAGTCAACGTTTCAGTGTTCAGACAGGTCATCCAACGCTGGTTATTGCTAGCAAAATGACCGTTTGTTTTATGTATTTATGCAAAAAAAAATGTATTAAATATTTATTCATTAGTTTTAGTCCATTTCATGTGCACAGGCTTCCTGAAAAAGGTGTACCAAGTGTTGCTACTGCTGGCGGCTTAGGATATTTTCCAGTGCAACTTCGCTAGCTTGCCACCCGCGGTATGCACAGGCCTATGTGTAAGAACAGTGCACAGCACTACATTCCTGTCTGTTCAAACCTAGCTGGCTCCAGAAGTACGCGGAAAATGGCCCAATTTCCACTGTACCTCATCACCACGCTGTCACGCACGTCTGTTTTAACGATCGGGATGTGATAGGTGTGTTCACGTCGTTCATATATTTTTGTCAGGGGCATTCAATGGGGATTATAAAAGTATTCCGAGGCAAAACGCTGCAATATCCAAAATAACGAACTGCACAATGATAAAGCATATCCGCTACACGATATCGACACTGTACGTAGCGAGCTGTCAACATTTTCAGCAACAACAGATACATTTTGATCATAACCGACGTCGGACAACGAATCCAGATAAACTTACAGCTAGACTTGATTTGAATGTGTGCGTTTATGTAACACAGGCTAACTGGTAGCTGGTTAGCTGAATTATGTTGGTAGTAGAACACCCTATCGAAAATCAGTTCGCGCACTGACAGTCAAAAAAAGCGTTTTAAATGATTTTCCAATAAACTACTACATTTTCTGTAAGATTAAAATAACTGTTTCCAACAATATAATGATTGTACTCGTAAAGGCAATAACAATATTTGAAAGTTCAATTGCAATTCATGGTTTAGCCTTTCGTTTAATATGAAGATCGTATAAAAACAGCTAATAAAATTGAATACTCGTTATTATTTACCATTGCCACAGAATTATATCCAGCAAGCTAGCCACTAAAAACATGAGAAGAGGAAGGACGCTTTTCACGGTATGAAAGGTAGGTTGCTAGGCCTTCAGAATACTAATACACAATCCAGCTAGCTAGTTGGTGAATTCAATTGCAATATCTGTATGAAGACATTTATCTAACACACGTTCTCTGAAAAAAGAAACACAGTTCTCTAACAGTTGCAGTTACGATCTTTTCCGTGTTACCTTCTCTTTTTTAGTTTTATTCGGCATTTTGCGGCGGTTGTTGATGTTTTTCACGGTGACTCCGTGAGTGACTTCCCCGGGACTTGGTCGCTCTCCCCTCGGTTACCTTCAGCTCCCTGCGCCCTTATAGGCCGACATTATTTTCATTGGCCTGCGAGACGTCAAACTACCTAGAGACCAAATTGTTGGATTTTATGATTGGGTGAAAGAATTTCGAAAGATTATTCCCCTCTACTCTTACTCTAAACTGTAGGGGGGGCGCTCTACCAAGCAAAGACAACAGTAGACTGATACAAGATTTTAATATTTCGATAGATATCAAGCACACCAAATGTTTTGTTACAAATATGTAACAAATATGTTTGCCGAAATACGCCTCCAATTATATTTGAACACCATACATTTTCGTAGGTTATATTAAGGGGACCAGCATATAGCTACTATTAATAATTTCGCGCCTTCACACAAGTCGATACAAGAATGCCAGAATACAAGGCACAATACATCTGGACAGTGGTTCTATTTAAAAGTACCCCAAATTTAATAAAAACTAATAAATATGCTCGACCACGTGAAAACCGGAAATAAATAGTGTATCAATCTCAAAATACACCATACCGACTGTTACCCTCTATTTTAGTGTACAATTGTTTTCACGTAGCCTATAAAAAACATTATATTTAATTAGGCTAATTATCAATTATAAGATACAAAGAAAAACAACAGCATAATGGATTCTATACGATACGCATATTTTTCCATTTTTTTTAAAATGGAAGAGGAAAATTTTCACAATTGAATGCACGCACATTGAGAACACATATGCATTTTAAAGTGCAAACACAATGTTCTCAAAATTGCGTGTCAGTAAATCGGCGCAGTGTTATGAGCCTCAATCTAAACCCACTTCTCTGCCTCATTGCCACAGGAATACTTCCCCAAAATAACTGTGCTTCATCTCTGACCCCCCCGCCCCCCCCCACCCCCCCCCCCCCAGTGATGTACCCAGCAGTCCACTTGAATTGCATAATAACCAGCGCACACTTCTTCAATATTAAAGAGGGCATACACAATGTGAAAAATGCAAGTTCGTCATGCATTTTGACGGCTCTTTTCAGCACGAGGGACGTGATAACAGACACCCAGGTCATTCCCCGTGCGTGACCTCGGAATGGCCCGTGGAGCCATTGTTACCAGGCAGATGAGCATCACACAATGTGAAAGTACAATGGGAGACGGGGCCAGGTTATCAGCAAAAGAGTGATGACACATTATGCTTCCAGCCACAGCTTTTCACCAGAAGCCATGGACCCGTACTTGTGCAGGGTGACCTCGTTCCCTGTTACTTCAGCGCAACTAAAAATGTTCAGGCTGCACACAAAGTTATAGGCCTACGGCTAACAAAGATGCCTCTTAAGCCACTTTTCCACCGCATGGTACCAGCTCAGCTCAGCTCGACTCGACTCGCTTTTGGCACCAGGTACTTCGTTTTCCACTGCAGATAGTATCCCCGTCAGTGCAGCTGGTCGTCATTAGCGACGCCACATGAAACACGTTGCCCTGACCAATCAGTGGTCAGCAGTGTTTTCACGTCACCTTTTGGTATCGCCTCAGCTCGCTTGGAACCTTGACGGAGGTGATACCAAAAAAGTACCAGGTATCAGGTACTATCCACAACTTTTGCCCGATGGAAAACCAAAAAAGTTCAGTCGAGTTGAACCGGTACCATGCAGTGGAAAAGTGACTTTACAGGACAGCTATACAGGCATTACAAGTATAGGCTGGACCCTACAATGAGGACTCTGCAGTGACTGATCACAACTGGCTTCATCACACCAGGGGAAGAGTGTTCCCTGAATGTGTAGCTGCCAACTGCATGCTAGTTACCTCACCTTTCTGCTTGATGCCACAGTTCTGCTTGATGATGCAATGTGTGCGATGAGTCCACCCTCCCATCCGTGCAGGTGTGAAAACGGTGACTAGCCCAGGGCTACTAAAACTGCAGGTCCCACGGGCTACAGTGCCTGCAGGTACTTGCTCCAACCAATCCAGTACACTGCCTGATTTATCCAACTATTTCACCTCCTTGGTTCAGGAAGCAGTTTACTGGTGAACTCAGGTGGCTTAGCGCATGGTTGGAGTGATGCCTGTAGACACGACAGCCCACAACGACCTAGAGTTGAGTAGCCCTGGGCTACAGGCACATTTGCCAATTCCAAATTACAGAGAAAATAAAACTTTGTTTTGGGAAGAACTTCATTTTGGCCAGTGATGAGGCATTGGTGAACTACTCAGAGGAGGGGCCATCCTCTCCCTGGCCCTGTAGCATGCATCGTACAGGAGTACATACACCTTCCAGTGAACAGCAGCACTGAACTTAGCCATTCCCCTATTTACTGTATGCCAGAGGTCATTATGGAAGATACAGAAGCTGATGATCAGTTGTAGAAATAAACCAGCAGTCAAACTGAAATCCTGGCAGGCTGCAATAGATTTTCATTGGGTCCTTTCACAATCAACAGCTGATTTGAGAACATTCTGATTTGAGAAAGATCTGCAAAACAACAAAAACCAGCAGACAATGCATCTTTCAGGACAGGGGCCAGACACCCCTGTTATATCCATTCATTGTGGCAGTCTACTATTGCCACCATCATAGGCAAATTAAGAAATTAAGCCAATTAAGTGAAATTAAGAAATGAAGTCAATTGTTTTTAAATGCATTTTATTGAAGAACACAATTACACAATGTCCCTGCAGTCATATGCCATTTGGGTAGAAACAACCCCAAGTCCTAACTGTATGTCATGTACTCTCTAACAGCATTAGTATTCAAACTATAACATACTGTAGACAATGTGGCATCCCCAGACAGAAATTAGTCTTTTATCAGAACTGCTCTAAAGTAGCGGTCCAAATTTCCATAAATTCTGTAGAGAACAACTTTGAGCAAAATGATAAAACCAGTTATCCCTGGGGAAAAAGCCACTATTAACAAAAGATCTGCATATTCAAAAAATCAAATTACATCATGCCACCTGTGCCTTTTGGGTGACGACAGCTGTCCTTGCAAAACATTTGTGAGTTTCTCGACTTACCTGTGCCAGTGCAGAAATGGGCATGTCCCAGGTGGTCCCATGGAGAGTAATCACTTTGTCCTTGATCGGTTTAAAAGGACATGGTGTTGCAGGAGCCCAACAGCCTGTTACACAATGACATTTCTAACACGGGTGGGCAATGGGGTGCAGGAACATCACTCCCCCCACCCCCACCTCCCACCTCCCACCATCTCATTTTATCATTTCACTTCATTATACACAATCCAGCCATTTTCTTTTTGGTTAACATTTGTCATCAGCAAGCCTACCAAGATGGCTGCCAAAAGGATCAAAAGAATGCTCCGCTTCTAATTACCACAGTAATCTCAAGTAGAGCTCACTGACACGAAGAGGCTAACAGGCAGCTCCACAGAGGAACTTGTGGGAACTTGTTGGCGCTTGACTAGCCAATCGGGACCGGGTCAATGCGATGTTGTCGTCCCGGTCCATCTGGAACCGTGCCGTCCCTGGCCGAACTTGGCAGCCAACCACGAGTGACCCTGTGAGGCTGACAGTCACAGTTCAGATTTGACACCGTAGGGCGGGGATCAGCAACTCATGGTCTTTCGAGGGCCGAGAACTGCTGGTTTTCCACCCTCCCTTTGCCTGGGAGTCAGGTGTGAAGACAATCTAGCCAATCAGTAGTACTAATTACCCGGGAGAAAAGAAAACCAGGGCTGGATTTGGATTCGAGGGCCAGAGTTGATGATCCCTGCCGTAGGGTACACCAGCAGAATTTTGAATCTCATTACAGCATTGATTCCCCCCCCCCCCAGTTGACTTTCCTTACCATTCAGCTTTTCAATGGCCCAATGTATGTCTTGGACATCATATATTATATATTGCTGGTTTCCAACGCTATATTTTTTTATCAACAGTTCCAAGGCATGGCTTTATAGAATCCTGGTAATATTTCAGTGATAAAGGGGTGGTTGAGGTGCAGTTGTATAATGCTTCATAACCTGTTCACAGTTGTACAGGCAGTCCATAAATCCATTGTGTAAAAGGCACATGTTTAGCAACCAAGACAGTGAAAGCAGGTCAAGTCTGCATATATAATACTGATAATCACAGAAAATTGCGGGTAATTAAAAAATAAATAAAGTAAGATGATAAGACCCTAACTCGTTTGTACATTTAAGTTTCAGGTTATACAGTATATAGATTTGCTCAGTAATTACATTATGCTTTCTATCCTGAAACAGTGAATGTTGTCAGAAAATCGTGTTCCAAATGTCCAATCTATATTTAGTTTGAGCAACAGTTCAGTTAAGAACAGAACTTCAGATTCATGATGCAAATAACCCAGTTCAGTCCACCTCCTCTCAGCACTTTGCAAACAGCAGAGACCATCCTGCATTATATCTAGCCTGGTCTGGGACAATCAAAGGGACTCTGGTCCCACTATAAGGTCTTCTATGCAATAATAACCCTCTGGGTAAAAATATGCCTCCTGGTGTTGATTCAAAATCATTCTTCAACTCATGCTGTCGTGTTTCCACTCGCAGAAGTGAACTCATAAGCAAACAATTTACAGGCGTTAAGCATTGCACACAACCATTCAAAACTGACACACGGCGATTCCAGATGAAAATTTGGTGGCCAATAAATTTATTTGAACCCAACTCCGCAAAACTTTGAACCCCAACAACCGCATTAACTACCAACAAAAAACAATGGCAAGTATGTTTTATTTCTGCAAAATGTCTAATACAGAACAGCACTTAGCACTTTCTGAAGATAAAAAGAAAATAATTCCACAATTCCACAGGCAGCTGCGATGTTCATGAATACATACATTTTTTTTCCATCCACATCTTCAACGATTTTTTGCTGTGTGCTGCAACAAGCAATATACAACTTGAAATAGTGATTTGAGATTAAACAAACAAATGCTTTATATAAAAACCAAGTTTTGGTCCTTGCATCGTCTTCCTTACCAAATCTAGTCTTCTCATCCAGGTTCTGCTCTCCATTCTGCAATAACCATCTTTGACAAGAAAAAAACAAAGATAAAAGCTCGTGAGTCTGTAGGAGATGAATCGTACATCAGAAATAAAATACGATTGCACTACTTCTTGTTCTATTACCTTTGTTAGGAAGGTAAGGGAGGATTTGACATTGTTTCTGTAACTGTCGGCAACGTGGGAGAGAAACGCAGTGCATGTACAGCAAACCAACAGGAGCGTTTATTAACAGAGAAAGTGTTGTCATCGGTTACCGAGGACTCACACACACACACCCCCCCCGCTTCGTCCGGTTCCCAGACTCATTTACACAAGTTAAGTTTTAGTTGTGTGTGTGTGTGTGTGTGTGTGTGTGTGTGTGACTGGGTACATAATTTCGATGGCTTTCGAGTCCTCGCAATCACCTTCGATCCGGCTCTAAGTCTGCACTAGCCCTTCTGTCGTTCTCATCCTCAATCCCCACTTATCCAAGCTGACAGCCAGCCTTACGTTTTACATCCCAAACAGACTGCGCTTTGCCAGAACGCCTCAACCGTTCATACGTCCCAGCCCTCGTTCCCGCCCCCCCCCCCCCCCCACCCCCCCCCCCCCACCCCCGACCCTAACCCTAACCCCCCCACAATCAGGAAGCACTACGTCCCTCTGATCAAGCTACTCAAAGTTAAATGTGAACATGTCCAGGTCCACCATGTCCATTTGGAGGTAGGAAGCGTCTTTTTCCGGGTCGGGAATTTCGAGCGCCTGCTCTTCGAGCTCCATGCCGCCGCCGCCGCCGCCGTCAGACGTTTGCGCACTGGGGCGTCCGTCTGACTTTTGCTTTCGGTTTTGGGGGCGCCCACCCCCGAGTCCTTGCTTTCGCGGCCTCCGCGCCGCCCTTGGGCGGTTTCGTCCCGGCGAGGAGGTCCGAGCCGCCGCCGCCGCTCCTGGCGGCGCCGCCGCTGTAGAAAGATGTCGTACAGGTCCTGCGCCTTCGCGGCGGCCATGCTGGATTTGGGCTTGTCGCCGCTCCTCTTCGGGCCCTGGGCCAGGGTCCTGTGGAGGGGAGGGGGGCACACCAGCACGGCCACCGCCTGCTCGCCCTCGGGGACCCCGGGGGCGGCCACGTCCGACTCGAAGCTCATCAGGCGCATGCCCGGGGGCGGCGGCTCCGACGGCTGAGCGGCAGCCGACGTTTTGGCGGCGGGCGGCAGCGGCGGCGGCGGCGGCGACGCCTCCTTGACGTCCGGCGAGGGATCTCGCCGATTTTCGTCGGAGGCCGGCGGAGCCTTTGCCGGGGGCGGCACCTCGGGGGTTTTCAAAACCACCTCCTCGCCGCCGAACGCCTTGGATATGAGGTCCGGCGTCAGCACCGCGTCCTTCTCGGCCGGGGGCTTCACGACCGGCAGGGGCTTGCTGTTGTTGCTACCAGGGGGTCTGATGGACAGGAAGGTGTTCAAGGGGGCGGGCTTGCTGGCGGCGATGCGACTGGACTTCCTCAGGACCATCATGGGCGCGGACAAAGTCGGTCGGATTTTCGCGGGGGCGGTCGCAGGCTGTGCCGGCCCGAAAGGTACCCACGCGTTCGAGGGCGGGATGATGGTTTTCCCCGACAGCTTGATCGCGATGGTCTTGGTCTTCGCCAAGGCGCCCTTCCCTTCCTCTTTGTCTCCGCCGTCGTCCCCGCCGTTCTCCTCTTCTTCCGTAAGGTTTTTCCGTCGCTTTCTCTTCCTTTTCGACCTCATCCTCTTTTTCTTTCTCTTTTTCTTTCTCTTTCTCTTTCTCTTTCTCCGGTTTTTTCCAGCTGAACTTCCCGAAGGCGGACGCGGAGGCGGCGTTCTTGGCCGCCTCCTCGTTCCTCTTCCTCACCTTGGCCTGGATGGCCGGGCTGGGCCCGCACATCGCCTTGGGAACGCCGGCGGGCTTTTGCGGCGGCTCTGCGGTTTTTGGGGCTGGGGTTTCCCCTCCCGCACCGGCGTCCTCCTCCTACCCTCCCTCTCCTCTTTGACGCTCGAGCGTCGCTCCTCTTTGTGCCCAGAGGGGTAGTCCTCCCGGTGTCCCGGCGCTTTCTCCGCCCTGTGTCCCGACACCTTCTCCTCCCTGCGACTGGAGAAGGTCTCCTCTTTGTGGTTGCGCGAGGGCCTCTCCTCTCTGGAACTGTGGGACCTGCGGTCCCTGTGACTCGGGGGGGGTTCGTCCGCCGGGCTGGAGGGTCGGTCCGCCGGGCTCCCCGAGGCCTCCTCCGTCTCCAGTCTTCGCTTGAGCTCGTTTGAGTGCTTCCTCTCCCTGCTGTCCGCGGCCACGGAGAGGCCCGCCTGGCGGTCCAGGTTCCTCCTCTGCTCGTACAGTGGGTACTCATCCATGCGTTTCTGGAAGTGGAAGACCAGACAAAAGCTGAGTTTTTAAAAAAATTTTTAAAAATTTTATACAACCTTCAATTTCAGTAGCGTATGCATGCGATACACAGGTTATTTATTTTAATGTTCACCGCCCTTCACTTGCTCACTATGCTTGCTTGCTTAAAGGGGTGGTCCCTTTCCTTCCTGTTTTTATTTTTGTTGATATTTTCGTTTTAGTGTTAGTTTTCCTTCAACTGGCCCAGACAGTTTTTTTGTGTGCAATGAAGGGTATTTTAGACTCTTACAGGAGCTTCTGACGATCAGCCTGCAATGGCTAGTGCAGAATCATTTAGACTTTAAGGTCTAAAGCAAGAAAATACACTTGAGTTTAAAATACAGTAACCTGTCTTCCTCCAGTAGCCTTATGTTTACCCGGGAAGCTGCACCTTAATTTCCTTGAGCACAGTAGTCTCAGGTTGCACATGCTGTACGGAAAATGTTCCAACTGGCAAATAAGATCAGATGTAATTTTTAAAATAATAATCAGATAACACAGTGGCATACATCGTCTAGTGGCACAACACTGCTGTATAAGCCGCATTCCAGTTAATGAAGAGTATTTTCTTGCTTTAGGCCACCAACTCCCAAGTGGTCCAACACCGCCATTGTAAAGCTGGCAGACTGTCTGAAAAGGTCTAAAATACCCTTCACTGCACACGAAAACCCATCTGGGACAACATGACGCCCACGAAAACCCATCTGGGACATAGCTCAACATGGAGGTTGCGAAACCCCGCCCTGGGTCGAAGTGTCCTTGAGCAAGACACCTAACCCCTAAACGCAATGAGATCAATTGTAAAGCGCTTTGAAAAACGCTATATAAATGAATTACATTACGACGTGAAAGACGATTATTACGTGGCTATTATAGTAACTATATATCAAAAAAACATTTCTTTGAATGCTGTCGATGGCACTGATGAACATAATGCAAGGTGGATGCACTGAACGCAGCCCAAATGCAGTAAATTATGGATCTCACAAAACCACTCCAGTTTGGTTCTTTGCTGTATGGGATATGCACAGCAATGGAAAAAGGAGTGTTTCTCAGATTAAAAATTTGTAAACGTGCGAAAAAATCGAAAAAAATTCAAGCGCTGCCACAGCCCTCGAGTTTTGCACATTCACAAAACCAGTACTTTCAATGTTTTAAGGACCTGTTTTATAAAGAGCCCTTATGACTGCAGAGACCCTGGAGGAATGGTCTCCAACCCTGGTCCTGGAGGGCTACAGGGTCTGCTGGTTTTTGTTTTCACCTTAAAATCAGCACCCAATCGAGACCCAAGACACCAGGTGAGTTCAGTTAACTGTGTAATCAACTGCTCTAATTGATTCACAAAGTGCAGAGTCACTATGAAAACCAGCAGACCCCGTAGCTCTCCAGGACCAGGGTTGGAGACCACTGGCCTGGAGGAATGGGGAGTGACAGCAGAAATGGCAGACCCACACCGTTCTGCTTTGCGCGTTAATTACCTTGTACTTCCCGTTGTGCTTGTGACACGTGACGTGCTCCTCAGCGCAAATTTGATCCCCAAAAAACTCTTCACACAGCTGGCAGTAAAATCCCATCACGGGGACCAAAAACTCACACCTGCAAGAGCAGCACAGACAAAGGTGCTGAGAGAACTGACAGTTCGCAGCAAAACAATCAGGTAAATTTGTATTGTATTGGATCAGGAGGTAAGAGCGGTTGTCTGGCAGTCGGAGGGTTGCTGGTTCGATCCCCCGCCCTGGGCGTGTCGAAGCAAGACACCTAACCCCTAATTGTTCCCAATGAGCTGACTGGTACCTTGCATGGCAGCCTTTCACCGTTGGTGTGTGTGTGTGTGTGTGTGTGTGTGAATGGGTGAATGAGAGGCATCAATTGTAAAGTGCTTTGGATAAAAGCGCTATATAAATGCAGTCCAATTACCATTTATTGGCCTTCCCCACACTATCTTGACAGTAGAATACAAAGTCCCAATAATATACAGGATAGGATAAACACAGCTCGCGCCTTCCCCAAGAACTTCCCCTGAGAAGATTTAGAAGCATAGTTTGTGACCGGACAAATTCACCTCACTTTACGAAATGGACAGGTTTGTTACTGAGGTTTATTATGGTAGTAAAACGTACCAAACACAGCCTGATTTAATCCGGACATCTTTACATTCTGTCATGCTTGGCAAAACCAAGATCTTCTGTTAGGCATCTGTAATAGAATCGCTATCACCCATTGGACGTGTCATACATGGCAGCACATCTGCAATGAATTATGGGAGCTAGAATGAAGGGAGACACAAAAAAATGCTGCATAGACTCTCATTCGAGATCAAACGGATAGTTCTTTTTCTGGGTTATTTCGGTTATAGTGTACGTTTTGATTGGCCCAGACAGTTTGTGTGTAATTAATGATGTTTTAGATATTTACAGGAGTTTCTTATGGCCTGCCAGTGTTATAACGGCTGTTACTGGGGCATTCGAGGCTTCACGGTCTGAAGAACGACTCACACTTCATGTAACCCCATAGCAGGCTGTACAGGGATGTTATACCTCTAGAGCAGTGGTTCTCAAACTCGGTCCTGGGGGACCCCTGTGTATGCTAGTTTTCATTCCAACCTCAACAGCAATCCCAGAATTTTAACAAGCTTAAGTTAATTTTTCTTAATTAGGTGCTTTTCATGTTTTAGAGCTGGGGTCCCCAGTCTTATCCAGAAAAGGCCAGTGTGGGTGCACATACCTGATCCTGATTCTACTAATCAAGGTGCTTAGCAATTACTCCAGTGATTGATTAGTAGAATCAGGTGTGTGCACCCACACTGGCCCTTTCTGGAACCCCAAAGAAAAAAAAAAAAAAAAAGCCCTTTCCTTTTTTTGGTGAATTTTTCCCTTTCAAATTTAAGTCCCAGTATGGTTTCTCTAGATGGCGAACACATTTATCAGTCGGGGTTAAATGAACGGGACGCGTTCCTAAGGACTGATTCTCACTGCATCTATGACTATGTGAGCCGTCGTACCCTTTGCTGGCCGGACGATCTTCTCTCCTGGGGTCCGCTTCTTCTCTTTGCCCGAGGAGTTTGATGCCCAGGGTCGATCATACGGGTCCAGGGTCTACATTGTAAAATTACAAAAGTGTTTGAGACTGTAAAAAAAAAAAAAAAAAAAAAAAATTGCATAACACCAAAATGGTGCAAAATGATGCAGGCTCAAATGAAAAATTCCAAACTTTGGGAGCACCCCTCGCAACATGGCAGGTCTACATACAGTATGTGGTGCCAACAACTACATAATGGAATTCATTACTACAACATCCGTTCAACCATTGACTAAAATTATGCGTTATTGTGACTGACTACATTCAACGTGACACTTGATGTCAGAAGGAATAAGTTTCTTAATATATGTACTTCCATAGCACTTATGAATGAGCAATTATAAAGACCTAAGGTGACAAAGAAACGTAAAAACCTATTATGAGGGATCCATGCCACTGAAAAGAGAACTAAAATGATAATGCCACAGAAATAAAGAGTGCAGAGCCTTTGGCCAGTTTAACATACAACACACAACAATGCAAAATACATTAAAAAAATATTAAAAATTTAACTTAATGCACGTCACTCTTAGAAAAAAAACGTAAATCATACCAACCTTTCTGTGCGATTTGCTGTGCAAATGTGTGAAAAAATCAAACATGGAGCCACAAACGGTGTTACAGTTTTTACACCAGTGGTTCCCGGAGTCGTAGTATTCGTACAGTTCCGCTGACTTTTCGGGAGACGAGGCGCCATGCTCGCTTTTCATTGGCTTCTGTTTTTCAGGACTGGACCCCAAAGCGGATGCGGCCTGATCAAAAAGATGGGGGGGGGGGGGGGGGGGGGGGGGGGAGGGGGGGGAGTCAGCTGCTGTTCCAAGTCCTCCTCCTCCTCCACCCCCCAATGAAATCAGGAAAATACAAATTAATACAAATTGCAGTTTAAAAAAACCAGAAGAAAACAAAACCCTCCAACAACAAAAACATCCTGTGAACAAAACTGAAGACAAATGCAATTTAATACCCGAATCCTCAATCATTAAAGTTTTTTCAAAACAGTCTTACCTTTGCAATTTAGCAGCTCTGATATCCAGCCTCGAAGGAGTTACACTGCAAATTGACCAATTTCCTCAGGATGAAATTTACAATGACCTCCAATCACAACTGTCAGGAGCAGAGCCCAAAACCACAGTCTGGGCCCCCCCCCAAAAGGTTTCCAGGGAAACAACTCTGAGTGAACGCGGGCAACTTGCTCGTTTTGGCAGCGGAAAAAACGGACGCTGAAGAGAAAATCAGGGCCACCGGCTGAGGGGGACGATGGAAATCAGGGCCACCGAGGGGGGCGATGGACGGGGGCGGCCTGGGAACGCAACCCGCCTGCGATGCCTCGGCTTCCAGCAGAAGGGTAGCCGAGCGAGGACGACGGCAAGCTTCCTCAAACGGCTAAGCTTCCAGCGCTCTCTAGCGTTTCCCCTTCTAACGCTGGGGGATTTATTCACACTGCCGTAAGATCATAACATGTCACAACTGACTTGGGGGGGGGAAGAAAGGGACTGAATTTCAACAAATTATTCATAAATAAAATACGGCTTTTCCCTAATAGGACGTACGAAATCAAGTCTCTGCGATAATCGTTCCAGATTCCACAGTGAAGAGTAAACGTTGATTGGTGCTGATGACTTCGTATTTAATAATATTTGCTCGGTCTTATCATTTCATAGTACCTGACTTTCCTGGTAGAGATGAGTTGCGATATATAATTCGGAGTGGTCCGAAATGGAACTTTCACACCCAATTTCAAATCAACACAACATTTTAAAATGCAAGTTCACTTTATTTCATGCCAGGAAAATTTGGCAGAGCCATACTTTACTTGCAAACAAATTCACATTTGCTTGGTTCACTTTCCACTCTGTGGGGACCTGGTTTCATACTTCACACTTTCCGAAGCAGGTTATGTTTTACCTGTAGTGTACGTCCTTTGAAGTAGACGCAGGTAGGACAGAGACTGCTGACACATTTATATTGCGTACCCTTGTTTGGCACTTTCACCAATTGAGGAGAGATTGTTGCGTCTATCTGGGACAGACATAATGGGGAAATGAGACTCCAGGGACCTGTGAAACGACCAACTGTCACTTCAGAAAAGCCCGCCTCCAGTTTGGAATGTTTCCTTCCGGCTTCCAATCAAACTGGAATGCCACACATTGGGTCATGCAACCTAGCTGAGTGAGGGAGCTTCACGGAGTCAGACGTTTCAAGCTCCCCCTCGTGAACCAATCGGCACTTACGGAACGTTCAAATTCAAACTGCGTGCGAAAACACCCCAGGTGAGAACCGCCACGCATGACGCCATGGTGACGCATAACACCTAGCTAGTTTATTATTTTAAACATTGGGACAATTTGCCCTCGAACTGCAGACAGTTCTCCCAGAAACATTACATGCAGTAGGGTAACGTGAAACCTAAAAAAAATCAGGAGTTGGGTGCCTGGCTTTTTGGTACGCCTTAACTTGCCTGAAGGCCTTCTGTAATCTACTTTTCTCAGGACAGCTTGCCACTGAAATATATTTTTTTGTCAGCAAACTTTGACAAATCAAATCAAAATGTATTTGCCACAATACGCTTCACAGACAACCCTGGTCTAAACACCCACAGGAGCAAGCCTAAAGCAACAGCGGCAAGGAAAAACTCCCCATAACAGACAGGAAGAAACCTCGGAAAGGAACCAGGCTCAAGGTATGATTTTTACATCCTCATGAACTCTGCAGCTCCACATGCTGAATAACAAACCAGAGACCACGCCAGGAGTGTGGGACTTTTCACTCTCGAGTCTGTTCATTAAAACTACAACGGCTGAACTGCTGAATTGGACTGTTGAGGACACACAACGGCTAATTTGTTTGGAGACAGCAGTTGTAAAACAATGTTATCTGCACAGCAACCAAAACAATGACCAACACATTTCAACGGCCACTCGCCCAGCATAAGGGTTTAACCAACTGGGTGAGTGGCACTGAAATGTGTTGGTTCCTATGGCATTAAAAGCACAGTACCTTTCTATGCATACTAGGACTGAAGAAGGGTTTGAGAAAACATGTGAAAATCTATTTAATCTGCTGCTTTTATTATTTTAGAAAAACGCTGTTTTTTGCCGTTTTAAGAATAAAGTATTCTTTTGTATGTGTACGTGTGTGTACACGTATGTGTGCGCGTATGTGTTTCCACACGTACGTACGTACACACACACACGTACACACACATACATGTCACATGCTTGTAAATGACCCATTTACAAATACACAATTTTTAGTTAAGCATAACTCCCAGGAACAAAAAGTGTGGAAGTCAAACAAGTTAGAAATTGAATGGCGGTAGAACTTCAGCCTTTATTCCAATTGACCAATGTTAGCGGACGTCTGCCGTTTGGGTAAAGTCCAATTGGACTTCAAGAGCAATGCTCATAGCATGAAATGAATTAAGCAATTTTATTTACATTACAGTCTGGCAATAGTACAGGGCACGCACGCACACACACGCACACGTACACACAAATATATACACCTGTGTATATATTATACACACATGCATATATACTGTATACATAATATGCATACACACATATATATGCACACATACATATATAGTACATATATAAATGTGCCTTCAGCCTTTGATAAGAGCAGACAGAGAGAGAGAGAGAGAGAGAGAGAGAGAGAGAGAGAGGCAGAGAAAGGGAGACACAGGGAAAGAGAGAAAGAGAGAGAGAGAGAGAGAGGCAAAGAAAGGGAGACACAGGGAAAGACAGAAAGAGACAGAGAGAGAGAGAGAGACAGAGAGAGAGAGCGAGAGAGAGAGGCAGAGAAAGGGAGACAAAGGGAGAGAGAGAAAGAGACAGAGAGAGAGGCAGAGAAAGGGAGACACAGGGAAAGACAGAAAGAGACAGAGAGAGAGAGAGAGAGAGGCAGAGAAAGGGAGACACAGGGAAAGAGAGAAAGAGACAGAGAGAGAGAGAGGCAGAGAAAGGGAGACACAGGGAAAGACAGAAAGAGACAGAGAGAGAGAGAGAGAGAGGCAGAGAAAGGGAGACACAGGGAAAGACAGAAAGAGACAGAGAGAGAGAGAGAGAGAGAGAGGCAGATAAAGGGAGACAGAGGGAAAGAGAGACAGAGAGAGACAGAGAGACAGAGACAGAGAGAGAGAGAGAGAGAGACAGAGAGAGAGAGAGGCTTTTACCAGTGCCTCAGCTTGCAGGGGGCAGCAGGCGCGGTGCTGAGTTCTACCTTAGCGGACGGGACGCTAGCGGCGGGGGCGGCGGGGGCCTTCTCGGGGGCCTTGGCGGGGCCCCTCTCGGGGGGCGGCTCGCGCTCCCCGGGCGGCCGGCCCTCCCTGCGGTGCTTGTCGGACCCGCGCAGGCCCAGGACCAGCGCCACCTTGTCCAGCTCGGCCCGCTCCTGCTCGGCGGCGGCGTGCTCCCTGCGCAGGCGGGAGATCTGCGCCATCACCTCCTCCTGCAGCCGGCCCAGCTCCGCCAGCAGCGGGTCCTTGTGCCCGTCCTTCTCTCGCCGCTTCTTCCGCAGGAGCTCCCCTGCGGGGGGGGGGAGAGAGCGTCAGACCCTGCCCCCCCCTCCGGTGAGAGCACTGAACCCTCCCCAGGGAGAGGGAGAGGGAGAGGGGAGAGGGAGAGTGAGAGGGGCAGGGAGAGGGACAGGGAGAGGGAGGGGGGGCAGGGACAGGGAGAGGGAGAAGGACAGGGAGAGGGACGGGGAGAGGGACAGGGGCAGGGAGAGGGACAGGGAGAGGGGCAGGGAGAGGGACAGGGAGAGGGGCAGGCAGAGGGAGAGGGAGAAGGACAGGGAGAGGGACGGGCAGGGAGAGGGATAGGGACAGGGAGAAGGAGAAGGACAGGGAGAGGGACAGGGAGAGGGACAGGGGCAGGGAGAGGGGGGGGCAGGGAGAGGGAGAGAGCCAGGGAGAGGAGAGGGACAAGGTGAGGGGTTTGGACAGGCGAGAGATACCTTGTTGTTTTCGTAACCTCTCCAGCTCCTTCATGAGGTACTCCTTCTTCTTCATGCGCACGTCTCGCTCCTTCTTCAGCTTCTCCCTTTCTTCAATAACCTTGATTTTGAAAGTGACAGTTTGAACACCCGAGGTTTCAAAATTCTCTCGCTAGAAGAGGGGTGTTAAACTGATCCCAAGGGGGTCGCAGTGCCTGATGGTGATTGGTTTCCTTTCAATCAGCGGCTAATTAAAGGCCTTGAGAAGGTGTGTGGACTCCTTAGCCAATCAATGACTTAAATGAAGCACTGGTGCTGTGAACAACACCCTGAAAACCAGCAGGCACTGCGATCCTACAGGACTGGAGTTTGACACGTCTATGCATTAGAACTTCAACACTACACAAGGCAGAGTTAAGCTGTTAAACTGTACTTCAATACTTTACCGGGGTGTTTGAAATGACCCGTCATGTGTAGCATCCAAAAACAAAACCAAAAACAATGAATGTGCACTATGATCAACAGATGTTTATGTTTATGCTGCATCTATACTTATCTCTACTTATTTTGTGTGATCCATTGACATGGATATAATATTTAAAACAATAATCCAATGCATTTTTACCATGATTTCCATCATATTTTAATTTCCAATTGTGTATAATTTTGAGAGGTTAGCTGGGAAATGTAGCACTAAATAAATAAATAAATAAATAAATAAATAAATAAATAAATAAATAAATATTTCCTTCTTCACATGAACACTTTATGCATTTGAAATAATGTAATTCTGTTAAAATTTTTTAAAAAGGGTGGAGGGAGGGAGTACCTTCTCTTTCTGACTGGCTTGTTTTTCTCTTCCAGCAGCCGCTGTGATTGGCTCATCTCCTCTTTCGCAGGCTGACTGGTAAAACGGTCATCAGAGCCCGGCATTGATGCTGAGAATTTAAATACATTTACAATTCATGAGGGAAAGATAGACAAAGAGAGAGCTAGAGAAGTGTTTGCACTTCTGACATTAGATATCTTAATATGACATATAATATAGTGTGACATCTTTTAGCCGGGCTTATTCGTTCACAAATCAAAAATAACTCCGGGAGATCACTTTGCATTAACTGGAGCATGTGTACCCAGACTTGAGAGCAGATTATTTATGTATAATCTGCGCATTCTTTTTTTTTTATGAGGTTCACCAAATAGTTTAGCTAGGAAGAGGCCTTTATGCACTACAGCTTTTCCCCATCCAATCCAATCTAGTGGCAATGCACTCAAAAATATTCCCGAACAATACAAAAGCATCGGCTTCTACAATCCATTACCATTCATAAAATGGTGATAAAAGCCTCGAGGCGAAGAAAAGACGGACAGCTCGCACATCTAGCCTCACCCTTGCCCGCCGCCTGCGACGACCTGGAATCCTGGTTTCCAAGGCGACGGTCTCGATGACTCTCAGGTAGGGGCGCGCGGACGCCCCGGACACGGGCACGTCCTCCACGGGGGAGTGGGGCGGCAACAAGGACGGGGGAGGGTACATGGGCCACCCCTGGGGCATGTAGGGCATGTAGCCCTCGTACTGGCCGTAGCCGGGCGGGGGGTAGCTCGGAGGGGGCATCGGGTAGGCGGGGGTCTGGCCCTGGTAACCGGGCATGGCGTGGGCCCCCATGGCGGCGACGGGCTGGGGCACGGGGGCGAGGCCGGGCGGGGGGTTCATGCTGACGGTGACGCGGGACTGCGCCGCGCCCTTCCCCAGCACGGGGATGCCCCAGCTCTTGTCCGCCGCGTCCGCGTCCAGCTCCGCCCTGCCGCCGCCGCCGCCGGCGACGCCGCCCGTCAGGGACTCGCCGAGCGAGACCTGCCTGGAGGGACGGGGCGAGGCGGAGCGCCCCTCCGTTTCGGGCGACCTCTTCCGGCTGCGGCCCCTGCCGCGCCCCTCGCTGCGGCTGCGACTGCGGCTGCGACTCCCACCGCCGCGCCGCCGCTGCTGCTGCTGCTGGTGCTGCTGTGGCTCTTGCGCCGGCCGTAGCTGCCGGACGAGGCCCGCCGCTCCTGCAGCCTCTCCGCGCGGCGGGAGGAGCCCGGCGGCGGCTTCTTCCCGTGCAGCCGCTCCTGCGTCCGCGCCGCCATCTTGCTGATCTCGGCCACGCCCAGGTCCAGGCCGATGGCCTTCAGCAGGTCCTGGATCTTCTCGTACTCCGCCACCTCCTCCCTCTCCTTGCTCTCCCGCGGGTCCAGCCCCGGCGGGTACCCCTCGGGCTGGGGCTGCTGTTGGGGCGCCCCCGCCTGGCCGCCGTTGTTCTGCGCAGCGGCGACGGCGGCGGCGGCGGTGGCGACGGCGACAGTTTGGCCGCGGTGGTGGTACCTGGCGTCGGGCTGCACCTGCTGGAGGGAGCCCCGGAGGAGGCGGGCGTCCAGGCGGTCTTCGCCAGCCGCCGCGCTGCCGCCATGGCGATACGGCGAGTCAACGGCGGCGGCGCCAGCCGCGTACGCCTCGCTCACGAGCTCGTGGGCCGCCCCGGCCTGGCTGAGGCGCCGCTGCCCGAACTCTCGCCCGCCGGGATACTCCGGCATCTCCGGCTTGCCGTCGCGATACTGGGACAACGCCAACTTGCTGCCGTCGTGATACTTGGCAATTTCGGGCCTGCCGTCACCGTAGTGGGACAGCTCGGGCTGGCTGTGCAGCGGGGGCGCCCTGGCCGGGGCCACCGAGTGGGCCTGTCCCGGCACTTTCTCCTTGTCGCCCTCCTCCTCGTCCCCGTAGAGGAACTTCTCCTCGTCCTCGATGTCCGTGAAGCTTTTCCTCTTCTCCTGCAGGTCGGGCGCGTTCCCCATCATGCCCAAAATCCTGGAGAAGCCGCTGCTGTCCTGCCTGACCCTCTCGTGCGGCAGGAGGAACTCGCCGACGCCCTCCCCGTCCGTCTCTTGCTTGACCATGCTCAGGATCTCCTCGTACTGCCCCAGGTTAAGGGCGTGCGTCATGGCCCGCACCCTCTGGTCGGGAGGCTGTTCCGCCGTCTCCCCCAGCATGGAGGCGAACAGGCCGGACTCCATCCCCTTGGTTACGACACTGAGGAAACGCTCCGTCTCCCTGGAGAGGCTGCTGCTCTGGTGATCCCGGAGACATCCACCGGAGAATCACTGCTCTGGAAAACAAAACACAGGAACAACGATAAGAGACACTTTTACAAAGATATATGACTTGCATGTTAAGCTGAAATGTGCAGGACTGCTTACCTGCACGGCTGCAGGGGAGTCCGTCTCGGAGTCAACCCGCTTTTTCAGGATGGATTTCGTCGGCGCGCCAAACATCTCCTCCAGCTCCTTGCGACGACGAGCCATCTCCAGCTCCCGAAACTCATCCTCGCGGCAGCCCTTGCTCTTCACGGGGGGGCTCGGGCTGCTCCTGCTGCTGCTGCTGCCGCTCCGGCTTCGGCTCCGGCTCTTCTCCCTCACGTGGCTCCGCCCCCGACTCCGCCCCCTGCTCCGGCTCCGGCTGCGAGGCCGGCTTTTGCTCCGCCCCCGGCTCCGCCCCCTGCTCCGGCTGCGGCTCCGAGGCCGGCTTTTGCTCCGCCCCCGGCTCTTTCCGCGGCTGCGACTCCGGCTCCGGCTCCGCCCCCGGCTGTGGCTGCGGCTCCTCGCCCGGCTCCTCCCCCTGCTCTGACTCCGCCTCCTGTATCGCTCCTCTGACGCCTGCTCGTAACTTGGCCTCATACCGGACGAGTGCTTGTAGTGAGGGTCCCCCGTGTGGTAATCTCTGTCAGGTGAAATGCCATGAAGAAATAAACATAAAGGAAATGCGATTGGTATAGTACACCATGAATATTGACACAGCCAACAACGTACCTGTAACTATATTACAAGGAAGTGAATAAAAACACTAACGACAAAAACAAACATACAAAAAAAAAAAAAAACTATTCGCTGTGACCCTCTGGTGAACAAAATTGCAAAATACTCCAAAAATCTGCTTGGCCAAAGACTGTAAATGATGTCATGGGTTTTGCCCAATGACAAGCAACACACACACCATTACTGAATTCTCCTCATGGTCCTTCTGGTCCAATGATAGTCCACAGCAATTTGCGTTCCCTCCTTTCTGCTCTTTTACCTGTCGTAATGATGCTCTGAGTTCCGCGAGCTCCGTGGTGCTTGAGATCCGGTCAGCTCGTTGCCCACGGTGATCACCAGGCTGTGGTCTATGGGGATGTCCCCCCGCGTAGGTGACGGACTGAGCCGCTGTACAAAACACGACAGGCCAGTACTTTTAAAGATCAGTACTGTCAAGTTCTACTCGCATCGCCGAAGGGAGGGACAGTTCACTTTCTTGCGTTTTTAAGAAATTATTCATAAAAAATCATCTCGGTTTTAGCACAAGTTTTTCAATTGGACCAATGCAGTTTTTGTGTGCGATCAAGGATATTTTAGACGTTTCAGGAAACTTGTCGGCTTTACATTGGAGAGTATCAGGACATTTAAATGTTCATGGTCTAAAGTTTAGCTGGTACTACCGAACCCATACAAATACTTGTACCGTTTTCTTCCCAAAGGTTGCGATCAATGACAGGTTACTTTTGCTTGCTAATGGTAATAGTTTACAATAATCTGAGTCTTCGAACATATTCGAGGTAATTACAGAATATCAGAGTACAGGCAGTCCCCGGGTTATGAACGAGATCCACTCATAAGTCTGTCTTTAAATTGAATTTGTAGGTAAGTTGGAACGGGTACATACGGTTCTTATTTAGCATCAGTTAGTGAAATGTTTGTCTTAGTATATATTTTACCTTTCTATGCATATAAAACACTTAAGAAACACGTCCAAATACATTAAAACACCTTAAACATAATGGTAAATGGTAAATGGACTGCATTTATATAGCGCTTTTATCCAAAGCGCTTTACAATTGATGCCTCGCATTCACCAGAGCAATTAGGGGTTAGGTGTCTTGCTCAGGGACACTTCGACATGCCCAGGGCGGGGGATCGAACCGGCAACCCTCCGACTGCCAGACAACCGCTCTTACCTCCGGAGCTATGTCGCTACAATACAGTACATAATAATAATAATAATAATAATAATACAGTAATAATAAAAGTAACTACATACGGTACTGTACTGAGAAGAGAGAGAGAATCTGTGTGTGTATGTTTTCTTTGATGCATCACCAGCACTTGCATCCGACTTACGCTTTGGAGGCATGGTTACAAAGGTAAATAAGAGAACAAGACCAGGTCAAAACCTATATGGCTGGACCGGCCGACCAATGGTGTAACTTCATAACTCGACCGGCCAATGGTGTAACTACATCACTCAGTCACTCAGCACTTGATCACTCAGTCACAGACATTCGCGTTTGTAGGGCTGGCCCCGCTGTTGCGGTCCATGGCTCTGTTGCGGTACAGCCAAAAATTTAAGCCAAATAGAAAGTTACACACTCAACACAGTGTTAACGGCAACAGCCGACATTAAAATGGCGGACGGCGTTCTCCATCCTCGAGCTCGAGCCAACAAACCGCTGAAGCCACCCAATATTTGCATGATCGTCAAGTAGTGCGCGCGTTCGTTATTACGAACCATTGCATTTAACTCAAATGTTTTAATATAATAGGCTGTATGGCAGTCCGTTCTTAACGCGGGGACTGTACTCATTACGGCTTCCAATCATCCACAGCATCCAGTTAAATTAGGCTATGTTATAGAAAAGTGCTTGCTGCTTAGCCAATGCTGGTTCAGTATTTCTATTTTGCAATTAGCAGTACATTGGGGATGGGAATTCTTAGCTAGCCAACACTTGTTTGCGTTTAAGTAATTTCTTTTTTCTACGTTTATTTCAGCTGTCATCTTATTTGTCACATTACAATGAAAAAGTAGGCCTATCAATTATAACGGCTTCAGTGAGACTCTAGCTAACTGGCAATCTAAGAAACCTTTAAAGATATAGATAACATATTTCTAGTAGGCTAAATGTTTGCGGTACTTACGATAGCCAGGTCTTAGGACCTTCGTGAAAACTGTATTTAGCTACATAGCTAACTAAAGCTAGCTCCAGACTGTGGTGCTACCTAGCTAGCTAAGTAGCAATGCATCCATCAACCGAAACCCTACCGTAGCCTACCTTGCTTGAGTGTTCTCTGGGAGGAGGCCCGTTGCCCCGAAATTCCCCGCTAGATCCCCGATAGCTGGATGAACCGGGAGATGAATATCGCCGGCGAGGTGGGGAACGGCGATAGTCCTCCGGATAGCCGTGGTGATAGCCATGTCGCTCTCGCTCCTCTCGATAAGGCCCGGCTGGCAAAGGACGGCCTGGGCCGGGTGGCGGAGAGTGGCCGTGATGCGAAGCACGAGAAGGGATGCCGGCCGGGGGGCCATACGGTCGGGGAAACCGTCCTCGGTGCGGACGTCCACGGAACATGTTTTCCTGTTTGAGGAAACGTAAAAGCCTATTTGCAGTGCTTTATTCCAACAAAACCCATATATTTTCTGTGCGCAGCAAAACACTAGCTTTGCACAACACGCATATATGCAAAGTTGTTCCATCCGTTACCCAGTCTTCTTCATCTAAAGTATGTGAAGAAATCAAAACAACTGACACGGTACCAACTGCCACCTACCGTTGTGGAGCAACATACTGCAGTAACCCAGTCTCTGGCAGTAACCCTATTTGTGTCTGCTCTGTAAAACGGACTAGTGTAATTTTTTTTACAGGTGGCGACTGTTCACGAAAACGAGGTAGGAAGTCTGCGTGGAAATACGTTTGTGTTACGATTAGGAACCAAAATTAAAAAGCGGCGTGTTTGTATGTGTGCGATTCCTAATCGCAACCCTTGTTTAATGAAAAAAAAGCATTGAAGGTGTAGGCCTAATATGCTATGGAACATTTTTAATACCACTTAGGTAAGCGCACCCCCTTGTATTACAGGTTTCTCAACTGTGTTAATAGTATTAGTATTCTGTTGCGTTTCAAGTTAACTTTCAGTAGGCTATTTAGGAGGTAAGTTTACACTTTTTAGTTTACAGGTTAGATTTGTAGGCTATACAGACATTTGTACAGCTGGATGTTTTACAGAAGCCGTTCAGGATAAGCACCTTGAACAAGGGTACCCAAGTGGGAATTAAACCCACAAGCTCAGTTCCCAAACCCTTCATTCTATTACAGTACTGCATATATTGTTCTCTAATCCATACATTTAGAGAATACTGAAAGGATTGTCTATATAAATTATAGGCTACACAGCTATAATTTTGTGTAGTGCTTGGAACTGCTGTATGTTGTGGGTATGTCTCTACTGAGGTTATAGTTAATGTGAAAATCCAGACATGGTGAGGTCTGATTGCAAGGCTACTGGTGCTAGCAATTTTTAATTGGTCATTCAGAGTTATGCACTTAGTGACCAACTGTACTGTTGAGACCAGTCATGCAACTCCAGTTATTAATGTCAAAATACATACACAATTTGAAAGCTTTTCTTTGTAAAGGCTACATTTTCTTTCATTTTGAGACAACACATCAAAAAAAAGAAAAAAAGATCATGACAGAAATACTACCCAAATAATCATTTATTTTTAATATAACAGCATGTCTGGACAACACGCCCACACATACACACACACACACACACACACACACAAACTCACCTTTGCAATAACATGGATGCAAAAGCACTGAACAGAATCCTGTGGAGAAGAATGGGAATAAAATGACCATGTTAGGTGGCATTTAACCAGCTGTATACAAAAATACAGAAGAAAACAGTAAATTAATACCCCAATATTTGAATATGAATACAGATTTTTGATATTCAGATATCTGTCTTAAATGTATAGCTATACATAGCTGTTACAATCAAATACAAAGACATCATGAACATGTACTTTGGAAAAATATTTGCGCGTGGAGTATTTACTTTCAAAATAGTGAAATGTCACAATATGTAAGGACATGGAACACATAAGAGGACATTGGGCCACACAAATATGGCCTCCTTAGATTTAGAGTTAATACAATACTTGATGCTTTAATGCTTACTTTGACCTCTTAAGGTTTTCATTTTCAAAACACCAAATAGATAACCTGAATGGTTCTGCACTGAATCGGTAACTGAAAACATTTTGTAGACAGATTCAACTTTGAATAATCCAACAATTATACGGTACAGCTTAATCGCTCTGGTATGAAAGCACATGACTAAGAACCAGGGAAAACATAAAAGTGCCTTGTTTATTTTTGTTTCAAACCATCAAACTTCTCAAACAACCGCACACTCAAGCATACACTAAGGAAAATAACTTATTTGAGGCCACTTTGTGTCCAGAGGCGAGGAAATAGAGTTGTCTAGAGTCCATGTGAAGAAAAGGAGTGCAAGATTATAGTAGTTTAAGAAAAAAGAAAAAAAACTTCTAGGTGGAAGAGTCCTCTTCTTGGATGCAAGATACTTGAATTTACTAGAAGTGATGGTTCCATCGAGGGGCATAATTATTCTTTTATTAAAATCATGATAAAAATGTTATTCTCTCATTTGTTCAGTTTTTGGTGTTTATTCACATTGCCACAACCTGCAATGTGACTAGTTAGAAACGTGCTTCACATCAAGCAAACAATCTCACAATAGGAAGTATTTTCACCCTACTGACATATCAAACTCAGCAGTACGACTGCTGAAAACCATCTAAAATTGCCAAATGCATAAAACTACAGGCTGAACTTGCAATATATTAAAGCCACCGTAGGTTCTCTGCAGCAAGCTGGAATACACCATACCATCTCATCTTTCAATGCAACAAATACAGACTACTTTACACACACACATTTACAATCTGATTAACTTCTTTACAAGGACAAGCGTGACAGAAAAATTACACGTTCACAAAAACATTTACACAAGGATCGTGTAACAAATTAACAGTCAGCAGCATAAATGAATGGTCACATAATGCAGACCGAAATAACGGATGATAAAATAACTGTGCACAGATCTTGCACAGCGCACAAGAAATGCACGAATCGCACAGAAAATCCCAGTCTTGTCTTGAGATCAAAGGACGTTACCAGACAGCCCAGGAAACATTTGAAAAGACATTTGTTTTACAAACAGTATTCTTACAGAATTTTAAACCGTTTGTCTTCATATGGTAGCAAAAATGGTACAAGTGTCGTTTCTTCACGGCCAGAGTTCTTCAGCTCTCTCATCAGGTCCTTTATTTTTTTTGCTTGTTTCCTCTCAAGAACTGATTCCACTGTGGTGTGATGTCATCCAGTAGCCCAACCTGTATGAACTGGTCCTAGGTAAAAGGTAAAGTGAAGGAGGCTCCAGAACACCTGTAGAGAGAAGTGCCTGCTGTTTGGTCAGCCACTCATGGCATACTCACAGGAGGCAAGGGGGCGGAGTTAGTCAACAACACCACCAGACAAGATTCCTTTTCCCAGGTGTCTGAGAGTCGCTGGTCACCTGTGCATCATTTTGCTTTCCCATGCTGTTTACAAAATAATTAACGAGCTGCAGTCCCATTGCGCAATGGGAATACAATAGCCAGAGTGACATTTGAACATTTAAAGTAAATGCTCTTTCAAGGGTCTTGTCAAGAGCAAATGAGTACAATTGTATTTGAGAACAATAATCACACATTCACAGCAAGGTAGATAAAATGCTTATTTTTATTTTGAAATGATATTAATATTCATAGCATTTCAAACTAAAAATAAGCTTATAAAAAATGAAGTCTTATTTCCTCACCTGTGGTCTCACTGAAGCAAAATGTCATGAACCAAATGAAAGCACATCATCGTTTCAGGACACTTTCCTTCAAGCCACTCACAAGGTCACCTCCCTCATGACCTCAGCAACAACCTCGTTTCCATAGCATCCTTCCAACGACACCCTGTGTTTATTTCCGTCTGCTTCAACTGCTGAGGTTCTTCAGTCCTTCGGCCAACATCAGCGCCATGCAGTCCTGTCAACTGGCCTCAAAGTTAAACCTGAACTGCTTCAGCTTTTCTCTCTCTCTCTCTCTCTCTCTCTCTCTCCCTCCCTCCCTCCTTTCAGTTTCGTTTTCTGGTTGTTGTTTTTTTTTTGCACAAAAACGTTCCACCCCCTCCGGCGCAGCAGTCTTGCTGCACTCTTGTGGCCTTGAGTCCTCCTCCCCCTCCTCCTCTCCCTCTAAATACTTCTCCAAGGTGTTACTTCTGTGTTGTCCCAGTTCAAAGCCAGGCCTCAGCTGGTCAGCTTCAGAGCTTCAGAAATGCCCCCCCCCCCCCCCCCCCCCCCCAAAAAAAAAAATTTACACTGAGGAAGCTGTATCTGGTAGTAAAAGGAGAACAAAAGTCTTTCAGTCCTTTATCTAAAAAGCTATGGAGGGGAAAGGGAACAAATTAAGTAGCACTGATTATACTGCCATGTGCTACTCACTTACACATTTTCAGTATTGGAAACTTTTTTTTTGTTGGTACTGAACATGGAAAAAAAAAAAAAAGTGTAAAACCACAGACAAGGAAGATCCAGCAAAGGTTCTACTTGAAAACCTCTTTGAAAAACTAAACAATTAAAAAAAAATACTACCACTAGTTAAAACCAGTCATTCTAAAGCTATGTGTGCCGTTACAACCAAATCCATAACACCACCTCCTTAACTACCCCTTTAAATTTATTCTTTAACATTAAATAACGGGAATTCACATACATTTTAATAGGTATTTTTATGAGCTGCGACAGCAGCTCTATAGCTCTGTCTGTCGGTTGGTCCACAAGTGTCCCACCCCGTAGTGGCCACAGTTTTCACCCCAGGAGGCTGAAATTTGGCACGGAGGTTGGTCATGACCAAAGGTAGAGCTGAGTAACTTTCAGGCCGATTGACCAAGAGGGGCTGTGGTGATGGGCGTGGCCTATCACAAAAAGGCGCATAACTCCCGAATGGATTCACAGATTTGCACAAGATTTTGTGGAAAGGTTGGTCATAAGCCAAAGAAGAGGTCACGTATCTGTGTGAGGTTGCGTGTGTGGATGCATGCACACATGGATGCATGCGCGTGTGCGGTCGCAGCTATTGCGGATTCACGCTTGTTAAAAGAATGACTGAGAAACCATTCTAACGCACATACAAAGTAGACTGAATGTCTGCAGAAAGGCTTGGACTGTCCAACCGAACGATTTCCTTGGGCCACTGATCTACACTTGGTGGTACTTCAGATTTTGCTACACCACTTTTCTACAAATCACAGAAAATGCTTGGTGTTGCACAGTAAAAAAAAAAAAAAAAACAGTTTAGAAAAACACAAACTGGACTCAGTTAATTTAAAATGAGGTGTATGCCTCGAGAATAGTAAAGGGAAAGTGGGTTTAAACCCAGCCGAAGGGATGGAGCCAACATTCATCAGCAGGTTCATCACAGACTTGCGCAAACCGATTAACAGCCTCTGCAATGTACAGAAAAGCACCACGGTTAATCAAGTCACAGACGAAACATGATAGCTCCACCCATTCTGGTACTGGTAACCCTTTGTAACCATGTGGGCCTTCCCCCAAAATGTACACAGAACTTTAACATTTAGGGATCGTGCGGAACAATTTCCCAAGCAATCAGCTCAAAACCCAATGATATTTACGGAAATGCTCCATTACTACGATAGTGCAAACAAATCCATAACATGCATGCAAAATGGACTTGTTTCCACCAAGACATCCATCCTGCTGTTATTTCTTACAACTGCTAAAAAAAGAAACAAGGAAAAGGAGTTGCATACACCACATACATGATCCCTAACTATCTAGCTACACACAGTCAGGATCACATGTCCATGTCATACAATTATACAAAAAAGTTTCCAGTGTCCCCTTAGGTGCACATATTGAAGTGTGCCAAGACATTAGCAGTTACGATTCCCCTTTTCTGCATTAGCCAATCACACCACATTCACTCTCGTCACCCGCATCAATCCCATTGTGAGCTTTTTTTTTTTTTTTTGAGGATTTCACAGCCACAGGTTCAGACGATCACTGACACCATCATTCCTGAGTGCCAACAGTCAACCATTAAAATGGCAGATAAGTCATTAGTTGCGCGAACACAAGAAGCCACTGGCGTTGCCGTAAAAGTTCATGCGGCAGTGTGTTCCGTGTGCCACGTTCTGTGTGAACGAATCTCACACATCGCCACTCAGATCTGTGAAGACAGGGAGGAAAACCCTCATTAACACATCACGCCCCCCACCCCCCCCAATTTCCCCTTCCTCTCCACAGCTTCCAGGCTTCTACTGCAGATCCAAGAAAATCTTGTGGGGAAAAAAATCATATATGCACCTTTCAAATCAAAAACGGTAAAAAACGCAGGCACAACTCAAGAGATGACCTCTGATATTTTCAGAAACAAAATCCAGATCAAAGCAGTAGTAATTCAGCCCAAGATAATGCTTCGATTGTTTTTCAGGTTTTTTAAAATTTATTTTATTTTATGGTTCAACCAAAAGAAATAAAAAATATTTAAATTCAACAATACATAGTTCCATTTTTCTTTCCCTTAAGAAAACCCAAAAACTACATACAGCATATGAACGTAGTGTGTGTGAGGGCAGAGGCATACAAATGATATTTACATACAGCATTTGCGGTGCAGTTATGCATCACCTTCACAGGCTGTACACAGGCAGTGGGGGCTACATTCAGAACAGCACCTGCCCTTTACAATAGCGAAAACCGTCCTTTGCTAACAGAGCAGGAGCGTGAGAACAGGAGCACATTTAACGACAGGCTTCACGGGCCCTTCGCCTAAACAGGCTCGGCGCTTTCGGCCTCCTCCCCGTCCCACTTCTCCAGGAAGTCCTGCAGGTCGATGTTGAACATGTCGATGCCCTTGCCCGACAGGTGGACGCCGTCGGGCCGGTACAGCCCCGCGTCCGAGCCGGGCCGGATGCTGTCGTGGGTCACCGCCGCCCCGCCCAGCTCGGCGAGGTCGGCCCGCACCCGCCGGTTGACCAGCGCGCGGTAGCTCTCCATGGCCCCGGCGTCTTCGCAGGCGCGCCAGGAGCGCCTCGGGAGGATGTCGGACCACACCAGCAGGCATTTCGGGAAGATGCCGCGCAGCGACGCCAGGTCCTTCTTCACGGCCGCCAGGAGCAGCCCCAGGTCGGACTTGCCCAGGTCGTTGCCGCCCAGGTGCAGGATGATGACGTCGGGGTTGGGCCAGCTGCCCTTGAGCTGCAGGAGCAGGGGCAGGAGCTGGTCCCAGGTCATGCCCTGCATGCCCTTCCACCACACGCGCACCCGGCCGGGGTCCATGCCCAGCTGCATGCCGTACTCGGGGGACTTGGCCCTCTTCTCCGCCCAAAACACCAGAGAGTGGCCACACACCCACACATTCTTTACCTCTGTGCAGGTCTTACCTGCAAAGACGCAACACACAGGAGACGTTAGCCTCGTTCGAGGGGCCGGCTGCTGTGGTGTGGCAGGGCGGTCGGTCGACGCTCCTCGACGAGGCCCTTCCTCGCCTTTTTCCTGCCTGAGCTAAGCTAAGGCTTGCCAAGCAGCCGTGTAGACATGCAAGACCAAGGGCACAGCGATTCCCCCGATTCATGCAGAGGGGACACAAATCAGCATCTTTTTTTCGCCTTTGATATCTGGAACGTTCAGCACACATCAGACGACTGTGAGAAGCTCCAATAAACACATAAACCGGTTTTCAAACATAAGCCATGTTTCCTGCAAGAAATATTCAAATTCTTTCCTTTTGAGGAATCCCTGACCATTCACTGAAAAAAATGTAAGCCAGAGTCAGAGAGCGCAGACAAGTTACGTCAAAGCAAATTATAAAAACGCCATCAGTGGACCACAGCGCATGCAGTAAATCACTGCAGTGATAAGTCATGACCCACACAAGAGGACTCTCTGCGATCTCCAACTCCACGATTAGATGTTCGGCTCCCACTCATCTTGAAAGAACCTGTGTTACTCAAAGATAATTCATGGTACTGAGGCAGCTAGTGCCAAGTTTCTGGCTACGACCTTGACTGACCCCCTGAGTGACTCTGCATTGGACAAATGTGTCTGGTATGACTGAGCTGCCCGATGGATAACTGCAAAAGGACACATACTACTGGTGAGCCACTACTAATGCTTATCTTCAGAAAAACAAGGCCGCATTCCACGGCTGGGGAACCACTTACAGTTACTAACCAGTAGAGACTTGCGGTTAAAAGCCGCAAAATGGTGGTCCTCACCTACTGAGCAGGAAGACGAACGGCTCTCCTGCCAAACCTTTCTCCTCTGTAACCCCTGGCTGACTTGTTGTCCCTTTCCTCACTTGGGTCTCTTCCCTACTCTGGCCTCATATGGCCCTTTTCCACCAAGGCACTTCGACCGCAAAAGAACTGGCTCTCGGCCAGAGAAACTGGTTCCAAAGCGGCACCAAACTCTTGGCTGGTCTAGAACCAAGAACCGTGGAATGAGCTCCTCACAACGGTCACTGAGTCGCTGTCTCTCTTGTTGCAGACTTGTGAAAACCCACCTATTCAAACTACATCCTGGCTCAACAAACTTACCCTTCCCTATCCTAAACCATGTACGTACCCCCGGGTTTGAATACTCCTGGGCATACGTATGCTACATTTAAAATTATACCCTCAAATCCATTAAGCTGTTTATAGCAAACTTCCTCTTGTACTTCCTAGAACATTATTTTGTACATTTTACGTTACAGGTTTTTGGAATGACACAAGCACTTGTGCCACCAATAACTCAGTATCCTTATTTATCTTTGCCTAGCTTCCAACCTTTCAATCCCTTTCAATGACCTCTTGACCCTTTCTGGCTAATTACAGCCCCGTAGGTTCCCAAGTGACTTCAGTGTGGGGAGGGCGCCCTGGTGAAGCGCATTCACGCTATACGCGATCGGAGTGTGAATCCACAACTGCCCTTGTGCGTTTTCGATGTTCTGCTGAAAAGAAGGACTTAATTCAGACTTTAATGGCAATCGGAATTAGACTGTATCAGTTACAAGCAACCGGGCCGATAGGAAGAGACACTGTAAACATTCATTTAGTGGAATCGATTCGAGCCCTTTAAAGAACCTTCATCACATCATGTGCAAAAAAACAGCAACCTTTCTGAAGTTCCCCCAAATGGAGTACCGCTTGCTGTCAGTCACTAATTTGTTACCTTCAGGGCAAAGGTTTCAAACTTTTAAATCTTTCGTCTGATCCCGCAGTGTGCAAGTCACATAAACAAATTTATTTTAAAAAATAACAGATCAGCTACAGTGATTATTTTTATTACTCCACGAAAATCAGCCCAAAATAACTAACGGCTTCAGGGGTGAGAAACCTTGAGGGCTGACCCTTTTTTTTCTTCACCTTCGGATCCAGACGCAATTAACCCTCTGCGTTTTAGGACTAAAACATGTTGTACTGCAGTAGCATTGGTTAAAGAAGGTCATCAAGAGGTAATCAATTCAACACCAAATCAAAAACTCATTTCTCCAGAAAGATCTTGGTGGGTGGTTCCCAAACTCAACCCTGGAGGACCACTTTGTCTGGTGGTTTTTGTTCCAAACACAATTGCAATCCCAATTGACGTGGCTTGATCCAGGACCCCACATTTTCCCCCTAATGTCCTGAATCAAAAATTCAGGCCATTAGGGGAAAATGTGGGGTCCTGGATCAAGCCACGTCTATATTTGTATTAAATTAGCCATGTTGTCACTGGTAAGTGGGCTACTTATAACTTTAAATAGCAGAAAGAGGCTGAAACGGTAATGTGTAAGTTAGTTTCTTTAGGATGTGGTGGGACATGCAACTGCATAGCTAGCAACATTACACATCACACCCTAAAGAAAAACGTTAGCTAGCTGGGCAACTTACGATAACTTAGCTGCTTTTAACAAACGTTATTACGCAATCATAATAACGTTAGATAACTTAAGCAGCTCAGTTATTAGCAGCTAAGTTATAAAATCTTCTTTTCAAACGAGCAACCAACGGGAACGCAGATGGTACCGCACCTTCCTTCAGCTTCTTTTTCCTGGTTGTCCCGATCAGTTTGGAACAGAAGTTCCGTTCATAATCACCGGGCGTGAAATGATGACATACTCAAACGCGCAAGTCTTTCTCAACTGGACAACGCTCGTATTTCTTGTTTCGTATTGCTGCCAGCCATTCCTTTTTTTTTTTTGTCGATGTTCTTTGAGGGCAAATGGTGATATTCAACGTCTTCCTCTGTGTTCTTCATTCCTCAACCTGGCACACAGCACACCACCACATCTTTCTTTCGGCACTTCTCAATAGCAAAAAAAACTTCTTCAACCGTCTCATGGCGTTTGCCAAGCTGAAGAGCACAAATCTTCCGAAACAACGCTGTTGATATGGCTAAAATCAATAGAATGTGTGTGCCCGCACCCCCCCTCCACCCCAAAGAATGCCCAACAAGTTGAGGAGTGGTGCATTCTGGGTGTTGAAGTAACAGCTGAAGGCTGGAGAATACTGCTTTCAGTGATTTGGAATTGCTCTATCTAGAAAACAGATGATGAAATTTTTTTGGGGTGGGAACATATTCATAATGGGCTTATAAAATAATTGGGAAAATATATTATTGGGTGCAGTTCCCCTTAATTTGATCAGTTAAAATGTTACCTCTTTTTATATATCTGTCTGCAGTATAGTTTTGTAAAATATTAAAAGCTTGTTAAAATTCTGGTATTGCAGTTGCGGTTGGAACGACAACCCGTAAAAACACACAGTGGTCCCCCATGACCGAGTTTGGGAAACACCGATCATCTTGATTCAAAATACTCTGTCAAGGTGTACATGGACACAATGTTCTAACATCCATGTTGATACCCATCAACATGCATCAGCTATGTGACCAGCCAGCCAAAGCTAACCAATTCGGCTGGTCCGTGATGTGAAAATGGTACCTGGTGGGACTTTCTGGCACTTTACACGAGATCTCATAGCTTCCTTCTGTTGTTCCTTTTTCTGTCTCATTCTCTCATTGAACTGTTCCAGCTGTAAAGGAAAGGAACAAGGAGGGAAGACAGGAATAAACATGAAAGTTTAAATATGAAATTGAGAGATAAAGAAATAAACTAAGTGTCTGAATGAACAAAATGGAAACGGTCTGAACATTCCAATTCAGTAGCACTCCAAGTGGCTCCATATGTACAACGTCAAGCTGGGCTGCCATGTAACTATCAATCTGACTGACTAGTATTAGCTACTCTCATCTCTTTTCTCTCGACAGCAAAACACTCTGACTGGACACCTTGTTTGATCGATCGAAATAAAGTACAGACCCTCATTACTACAGGGCATATTTTTCAAATTCCATCATATCAACAAAAAAAAAAGGAGGATAAACTTTTGTGACCTTTTTTTTTTCTTCAGATAAATATACAATCATGTGAATGTCAAACTTGGGCACGGGAGCGCACGTACCCTTTTCTTCTGCTTGGCTTTGATGTCATCCTCAGATATCGTCGTCACCTGCTTCTTCTCGGCCGGCCCGCAGGGGGCGGGGCACGGAGCCAGGGCGGAGTCTGAGCTTTGCTCGCTCGTCGTGGTCACCTCCTTCAAATTGCTGCTCTGCGCGGGCGAATTCGAGTGAATCTTGACCGTTTTGATAACGCGGAGACAGCGAGACTTTGTGGTCGCCAGCTCCCTGGCGTGCGTCTCGACCTCCCCCCCTCCCACCGCGACGGGCTGCTGCGAGACGGGGAACGCGGCACCCCCCGCCGGCGCCAGTATGGGGACCCCGGTTAAGGGGTGCAGGGAGTAGTAGGACGTGGCCCCAGAGAAAGTCGGAGACGGCTGCTGAAGAAAGGAAGGTAAAGACACAGCGGGAGGCCTGACGAATGGGGAGGACAGCCCAGCGGGCAGCCCCACAGGTGAGGCCAAAGTTACGTGGGGGAGAGAATGGGGGGGTAAGAACGGGGACGCTGCATGCGGGCCCACCGTAACATTTACAAAAGGTGAGGGTGGCTTGGCGTAGGACCCTGGGTGTTGTGGGTCAGCGTAGGACCCTGGGTGTTGTGGGTCAGCGTAGGACCCTGGGTGTTGTGGGTTGGCGTAGGACCCTGGGTGTTGTGGGTCGGCGTAGGACCCTGGGTGTTGTGGCTTGGCGTAGGACCCTAGGTGTTGTGGGTCAGCGTAGGACCCTGGGTGTTGTGGGTCAGCGTAGGACCCTAGGTGTTGTGGGTCAGCGTAGGACCCTGGGTGTCTGTGGGTCAATGTAGGACCCTGGGTGTTGTGGGTCAACGTAGGACCCTGGGTGTTGTGGGTCAACAAAGGACCCTGTGTGTTGTGGGTCAGCGTAGGACCCTGGGTGTTGTGGATCAATGTAGGACCCTGGGTGTTGAGAGAAAGTTGGAGGGGACTGCACCTCAGCCTGCCTGGGAACTTGATTCCAGCCCGTTACTGTGGCACTTCCCTGCTGACCGTATGCGAGCTCGTGCTCGGTAGCGCTTTGGTACTGGGAATAAGGCTCTTGAGGTGCATGTGAATATCTGGAGGAGGAAGGGGTGGAGTGGGAGGGAGAACGAGATTTTCGCAAGCTTCTAACCGTCCTTGCGCCGGTGGCAAATCTCTCCTGCTCACGGGCGCTGCTGTGCTCCAAGACACCCCGGATGCTCATGTAGACCTCCCGGCGACTGGTCGATACCGGAGAAACGGAGCGGGCGCGGTCCGACTCCGGGGAGTCGGTCTGGCTACGGTGCCGGCCAGACCTGCGGGCCGCCCGTCCCGACGCGCAGTCGATCTGCCCGGGCGGCCTGCCCTTCTGCTTCTTCCCGTAGAGCCGCTCCTGGGTCCTGTCCGTCAGCTTGCTGACCTCCGAGATGTCCAGGTCGAGGCCGATGGTCTGGAGCAGGCTCTGGATCTTGTCGTAGTGCGGCAGCCTGTCCTCGCCCGCCGGTTTCGGCTCGGCTTCCGCCCGGCGGGGCTCCAGGCGCCCCCGGTCCGCCCCCGCCGCGGCGCCCCCGCGCTCGCCCTCGTCGGCCCTCTCCCCGTACAGGAAGCGCTCCTCGTCCTCCACGTCCCCCTCCCGCCAGCTGTCCTCCGCCTCCGCCTGCAGCCCGTGCTTCATCCCCACGATGCGCGAAAACCCGCCGCCGTCCCGAAACGCCCTCTCGTGCGGCAGCAGGAAGTCGTCCGGCTCCTCTGTCGTCGTCGTCCCGCGGGAGTCCTCATACCGGTTCTCGTCCTTGTAGAAGACCTCGCCCTGGGGCGGCACGCGAGGCTCCACAGCCTCGCGGGTAAAATCCTCCTCTCTGACCTCTTTAACGAGGGAAGAGAGGAGTTTGGCATCCACTCCTTTGTTGAGCGTGCGGAGGAACCGCTCAAACTGAGTGGAGGCAGTGCTCTGGGTGGGCGCCTGCTGACTGGGAGGAGAATGACAGACAGGGGGCTGGTCCACAGGGGGTTGGTGAACAGCTGATTGGCTGTGAGATGGGTGATGGACAGGTTCACGCTGGGACACTGATTGGCTGAAAGGAGAGCGATCGTGAGGCGGTTCAAAGTAAGACTGTTCATCAGAGGTTTGGAGGAAAGGAGGAAGTTCTACAGGGGGTGGGCCAAAGCAGGACTGAGACACAAAGTTTTGTTTGAGAGGGAGGTTTTTGGGGATTTCACCCTGGGGAAAAAAGAAAAGAAAATGTTTATTAAATGTAATTATTTTTTAATCCACATTCAAGGCAAACAATACAACAGGAAAAAAAAAATGCAAGAATCCACAACAGACCTGCTGGCCAAAGTCCATGAAAGGCTCGGTCCGTTTCTTCAGGATGGACTTCATGGGCAAGGGGGCGGGTTTGTCAGCACTCTCGGGCTCCAGAGGAAACCGAAAGTAGCCAGACGACTCGGAGTCCTGCTCGTTGTTAGACTGACCCTTCGGGGCCAGGCCCTTCTGCTCCATGGCTATGATGGCTCGTCTGCGGGCGATGTGCTCCTCCAACAGCTCCAGCTCCCTCTTCTTCCTGGACAGCTCTTCGTCCAGAATATTTTCGGACCTGGGCAGTTCCTGAGTGGCGGGATTGGGATATGCCCTCGGCAGGGGCTCCCTGCTGCCACCCCGACCGTCCTTAGCCAGAGAACTGTCCTTATCGCTTGCGCTGACCTTCTTTCGGCTGCTGCTGTTCCTCTCGGGAGTCCTGCTCTTGCTCCGCCTCCTCGCCCCGCCCCGATTGGTCGACTCCCTGCTGCCGTGCCTCCTGCTGTAGGAGTCGGCCCGCTCCCTGCTCCGGCTCCGCCTCCTGCCGCTGCCGCTCCGCCCGCCTCTCTCCCGGCTGCGGCTGCGGCTGCGCCTGCGTCTGCGCTCGTGCCGGTGGCCTCGCTCGCAGCTGCGGCTGCGGCTGCGCCTCTTGCCGTGCTCCCTGTGCGGGCTCCGGTACTTTCCGGCCCGGGTGGCTCGGCCGTTCTCCTCGCCGCCCCGCCGCCGCCGTGCGCGCCGTTTCGGCTCTCCCCCTTCGCGTCCTTCCTCTGCTTGGGCGTGTCCGTGCTGGAAGAGCTCTTCTCTTGACCCTTGACCTCCACGCCACCGCCCTCCCCGTCCATCTTGACTGGCTGGGGATCGTTTTCGGACTTTGGGGGAATAAAGTCACCCACCCCTTGCTTACCTGAACTGGCGTTTTCATCCATGGGCTCTCTAAGAGACAACAGGGATGTTGGGAGAGTGAACTAGCTGCACAGTTCAGAGCAAAAAAAATCACCTACCGTCAATTTCAAAGCTCATTTGAATTTCTTGAATATGAAGGTTGTTTTTTTTGTTTTTCATCAAAATCACGATTGCCCACCATTATTATTTCACAATTATGGGTTCTATTTTCCGGCCAGTGCGTGATACGTTGTAAGCCGTCACATTAGCTAAATGGTATTTTCATCATAGATTTTGATGCACTAAAATACAAGGTTACTCCAAATGGCAAAAAACTCACGCAGGGTCTTCATCTGTTGCACTTTCTGTGCTGAAGGACTCAATTTTGACCTTCAAGTTTTTCATTTCGTCGTTCACCGAATCTCTCAGGAGCTTGATAGTCATTTTCTTCTGTTTGCAGGTGTTGTGGATGACGGGGGGGGGGGGGGGGGGTCAGAAAAGACAAAAGGTAAAATGCAACTGAGTTTTCCCCACTGGGACAAAAGAACCAGTTGAAGTAAATATCATATTACACTACAAACACAAAGCACAGAAGTCTTTCTATAGTCACACAGCATGGCACAACAGTAAACCGCAGCACAATGGCGCTATTAGAGTAAACCGCAGCACAATGGCGCTATTGGAGTAAACCACAACAGCACAATGGCGCTATTACAGTAAACCGCGGCACAATGGCGCTATTAGAGTAAACCGCAGCACAATGGCGCTATTAGAGTAAACCACAACAGCACAATGGTGCTATTGGAGTAAACCGCAGCACAATGGTGCTATTAGAGTAAACCGCAGCACAATGGCGCTATTGGAGTAACCCGCAGCACAATGGCGCTATTAGAGTAAACCGCAGCACAATGGCGCTATTGGAGTAAACCGCAGCACAATGGCGCTATTACAGTAAACCGCAGCACAATGGCGCTATTGGAGTAAACCGCAGCACAATGGCACTATTAGAGTAAACCGCAGCACAATGGCGCTATTAGAGTAAACCGCAGCACAATGGCGCTATTAGAGTAAACCACAACAGCACAATGGCGCTATTGGAGTAAACCGCAGCACAATGGCGCTATCAGAGTAACCCGCAGCACAATGGCGCTATTAGAGTAAACCGCAGCACAATGGCGCTATTAGAGTAACCCGCAGCACAATGGCGCTATTAGAGTAAACCGCAGCACAATGGCGCTATTAGAGTAAACCGCAGCACAATGGCGCTATTGGAGTAAACCGCAGCACAATGGCGCTATTGGAGTAAACCGCAGCACAATGGCGCTATTGGAGTAAACCGCAGCACAATGGCGCTATTGGAGTAAACCGCAGCACAATGGCGCTATTGGAGTAAACCGCAGCACAATGGCGCTATCAGAGTAAACCGCAGCACAATGGCGCTATTAGAGTAAACCGCAGCACAATGGCGCTATCAGAGTAAACCGCAGCACAATGGCGCTATTAGAGTAAACCGCAGCACAATGGCGCTATTAGAGTTAACCGCAGCACAATGGCACTATTAGAGTAAACCGCAGCACAATGGCACTATTAGAGTAAACCGCAGCACAATGGCGCTATTGGAGTAAACCGCAGCACAATGGCGCTATCAGAGTAAACCGCATCTTGCGGTAAAATGGCGGGAGAGCGAAACCTTTTCTTTGCTCGGCGCGCCGAGGCCCTCCAGCTTGGGCGTGGCGGTGAAGGCGCTCCAGAGCAGCTTCTTCACCCTCACGGCCTGGTTCCCCTCCCCCGCCGAGGCCTGCGATGGAGGACGCAGCCCTGAGTCAGCCCCCGTTTTAAAAACACCTCTACAGTTACTGTTCCTTAAAACCACAAGATACAGTTTAGTGGTAAGAATAGACGAGCAGCGTTGGGCTGAATGACCTGCTCTCATCTTACGTTACGTTATGTTATTTACTTTAGGAAAAGGTAACGGAAAAATGATTCAATTTCCCGTCGTTTCACTTCTAATCGAGAGCTCGGAGATCTGATGTGGCCTGTTTCTTCGGCAATTTTCAGAAGGTTTCGGGGCTGGATTCCAGTCTCGCAACATCTGCCTCAGCTTTCTCGGGCTTTTGCATCTACGTTGTCATGAACATTTGTTCAGATAAAGTGACAGTGTTTTTTTCTGTGGCATCGGTTTGCTCACCGGAAGGACAGTGAACTCAACTTCATCCGTGAGGTTGAGCTTGCTCTCCTCCAGCACCTCCTTCAGGTGGAAGAACAGCTGAGGGTCCCGCTGGCACCGGATGAACCCGAATGACTCCCGGAGGTCCGTTACGACACCCTGGGGGGGGGGGGCAAAGACAGGTCAGCTATCTTCCCTCCACCACACACACACATGCACACAGAGGTACCATTCCAACTCAGAGTCCACAGAGGTTATCCACATTTTCCTAAGCTCAAGTTGTACGCATTCTCTATTTGCCCCCAAAAAAGTTTACATTTTAATTTGGGAATTTAGCTTCAATCCAGAGCAAATTACACAGCTGTCTTAATACATACAATGCATTTATACAGCTGGATATTTCCTTAAACGATTCAGGTGAAGTACCTTTTCTCCAGGCAAGTGCAGTACCCCACCTGGGACTGCAACCTGAAGACCTCTGAGGCTGACCAAAAAATAACGCATTGACATTTTTACAGTTTCCCATATAACCCCCCCCCCCCGTACCCCCACCCGCGCCCAACATCTACCCCTTGTACCCCCCCGCCCCCACCTTCTCGCGCTGCTCCTGGGAGTGGTCCAGGCTGTTGAGCAGCAGCTCGATGTTGGTGGCCCTCTCCGCCTTGGTGCTGCGCTTGGTGCAGATGTTGAACTGGACACGGTCCCCCGGCATCATCGTGGCCTCTGAAGTGACATCACCGGAGCCAAACGGCAGCTTTCGATCCGCGCCCGCTACCGTGGCAACCAGGAGGCCTGAGGTAGCTTCGACCTGCTCTTGTCCCTATGGGTGTGTGAGTGCGTGAGTGTGAGTGAGTGTGAGTGAGAGAGAGAGAGAGATTAAAAATGACAAAATAAATACATACAAATTCCAGATCTGTTTGGAAAATTAATCAGTACATGAAACATAAAATCTGTGTCAACCTATCTCAAGGTGATAAGTCTGACTAAGAATAAAATGACAGAAATCTACATATCTGTGCAAGAGGGCTTAAGAATGAGCTTTAAATGATCTGGGCTTAATTTTCCCTAAAGGACAAACTTCATGGAAATACTTTCAGTGTATGAATGGATGGAGTGCCAAACAAAGTTAGTTAGTTAGTTGCCAGTAGAGGATATTGCCAAATTGTCTTTCCCTACAGTTATCAGGAATAATTACACAGGACTTAGGATTCCATGTTTGCCTACCCTAGCTACATCGGCTAATAAGCCACATGCAATTTAGCAAAAAGGACAGATCACGTAAAAGATCCGGCAACTAAAAACAAGAGCAGAAATCGCAGTGTGGACTCAAGAAATTCCTTCAACCCTCTTGTCACCCCTGCTGCATTACCACGTGGTCTGGGTTTTAACCCTAGACGGGGTCTTACTTTGGCTTTGAGCCCTTTAATATCCCAGCAGAAACGTGTGATGCCTGGCAGACACTGTACAGTAATCAGACATGCCCCGCCCCCGCTTCTGACACGCCTGACCAATGGGGTACCTGCGCCCTGTCGGCGGCTTTGGGGGGGGTCGTCACGACGATTCCCTCGTACTGCTCGCTGCTGATGTCCTCAAAGACCACGGTCCTCTGGGGCAGCACCTCATTGGTCACCGCCTTCCACTGCACGGGAACAGATGGAGGGGGGGGGGCGCAAGATGTGCTCAAACAGCCCAAACAAAATTTGCCCTCCCCCCCCACACCCCCCAACCGCAAGCGCTACCTCACTTCCAAATTTTTACGTGCGTGTCCGTGCATTTACCTTCTTAATACATGTTAATAATTACACAAATAATAATAATACTACTAATAATAACACTGTGCGTCCCATTTTTTTTAAACCAGGAGCTTTTCATCGTGTGAAATGAGACTACACTAAATTAACTTGATGTAGCCTGTATTCTTGGCTTTATCCAAAAGCAGGTCTATACGGTACATGGTGCAATATTTTGCTTCATAACTGCTCCACTGCTCCTAAATCCTAATTTTTGTTAACCGTGTCCCTCGGGGAAGTCGTCTTGTACACCTCAACAACAAATGCAGGTCTCATCTCACCTTGCCCTTCTCCAGGCTGAACCTGGTAGAGTTCTTCTCCATGGCCTCGGCGATTCTCTCTCTGGTCTTTTTCCCGAACGTCACCGTCCCCTCCGGCAGGCGTCTGACCCTGACGGCCTTGTGCTGCTCCTTCGCTTGCGTCTGCAAACAGCGGGAAAAAGTGAAAAGGGTACCCCCCACAGTGGAAGTATGCTTCTCCTATATGCTTATATATCTTTTTAAATTTCTGCTTATTAAAGACTGTATTGATCAAGAATATAGTTAAATGTATGTGATTATGTGGAGGTTGATGAAGAATAGCAGGTGTTCTGTGTTTTGTCTAAGGATTTTATAACTAAGGAAAGACTGTGGCCTCTTTGTACACTAATGCATACAATCTAGAGAATCTTTGGACCCCAACTGCAGGAGGAAAATTGTAAACATTTACTTTTTGGAATTTTGTAAGTAACTTATGTTGGGAAACAGTCTTGTGCAGAAAACCTTTGAGTTGCAAGAGAAGAGACAGGACACACCGACCCAGAAAGAACTGTTTCGCCTTGTCCTGGAGATTATTGTCTCTCACAAAGAACAGACTGTCCACCAGGTGGCGATGGGTTTAACAGAACTGTGGTTTTTATTCAGCTGAAGAGAGCATACCCAGAAAACACTCAACGGTGCTACAGGATGGTGTCGTGGAAATTATTGTCTCTCACAAAGAACAGACTACCCACAAGGCAGCGATGGATTCACTCAGAGTTGCTTTTTTCAGCTGACGAGAGCACACCCAGAAACACTCAAAGCGGTGCTGTAGGATGACTCTACCCTAAGGTGGGGTAGGTCAGATCTTTATACACTTCCAGCTCTGCAATCTTATACTCCACATTACCTCATAAGGATAAAAATCAGTTTGTTCTAAAGACACTCAAAAGGCACAAACGGCACGTCTTGCAAGTTTTTTGGTTCCTCTATGTTTCCTCATAACCTGAATAGGGCAGGTTCCTCCTTTTACAGTTTACCGTTACTGCTCAAGCACATCTTGACACACAGAAATAGACATATGTTTTTCAAGCACACACGATGAAACATATTGGCACTCAGTATAAGCGAAATGTATATGAAAAAAAACAGATTTTTCTTCCACAATGGCCCCACCCTTGAGTAGGGGGTCAGCCAGATCTTTATGGGGCGACATAGCTCAGGAGGTAAGAGCGGTTGTCTGGCAGTCGGAGGGTTGCTGGTTCGAGCCCCACCCTTGGCGTGTCGAAGTGTCCCTGAGCAAGACACCTAACCCCTAACTGCTCTGGTGGATGAGAGGCATCAATTGTAAAGCGCTTTGGATAAAAGCGCTATATAAATGCAGTCCATTTGCCATCCATTTATACACTTCCAGCTCTGTTACCCCATCATCCTTTTCACCATATTCACAGTTACCTGTTCTGACAGTTATTTAAAGTTCATAAACAGCGCATTTTGAAAGCTTTCTTAGTTCCTCTTAAGGTTCTTCCATTTCTTGCTTAAGCACATTTCTTGCAAACACGTCAGGCCTACTGCCTTTGACACACACACACACACACACTCTGGGTAAGAGCATCTGCTAAATGCCTATAATGTAATGTAGTGTTAATAGCTTTATGTTCTGGTGTCCCTGCAAACTCTACAGAATGTGGGACCCACAGACCACATGCCTAAATTAGGGTGTGACGTAAGTGCCCCCTAGGACGTTTGCTTTGATGTTTGCGGAGGGAAGAACAGGTAGCATTCTAACAAACAATTTAAACACTAGATATCAGGCAAGGTCTAGGAATGCTGTAAACCAGGTCTGGTGTCAATTTTCATACTGATCAGACGAATGCACTTTCTGTTTCTGTTCACCTTAAGCTGCTCTGGCTCCTCAGTACAACAGCCTTTTATCAAAACAGAAATTATCACCACACAGTGAAATAAAAAATCAATAAATAAAAATGAATCAGTGCCAGACCTAGCAGTGTCCTGCGTATATTCCACAAGTTTTCTACCAAGAATTTATGAGCTGGGGAATGAAGTGTTAACCTAAGGGAAGGAATTAAGTTTTTTTTCCTAAATCTAAGCAGCAATGTGGGGGGAAAAAAAAACAGAGAATTAAAATGGAGAAGCACTCACAGGAACGACCGTGAACTCCACCTCGTCCATTACTCTCAGCTCAGTGTCACTCAGGTTCTCATCAGCATCAAAGCACAGGTTGCTCCACTCCTCCGACATTATGGAGCCAGAGCCGTCCTTCGTGTTCATGACGACACCCTGCAGGAAGAAGCGTTGCATTTTGGGAAATGTAGTCTGACTCCACATTTGGGCTACAGGTGCTCTAAACGTGCCGAGCCTGCTCTGTGTAGGTCTATAGCATGTGTGTAGGCCCCAATTGCTTTGCAAACACCTAGAAAATGGTATGGCTAGGTAAGGTGAGTTAATCCAGTGAAGTCCGTAAAAAGTGTTCCCAGGTTCAGCAAGTAACTGGCAATTAATTCACGTCTGCCTGAGACTGGCTATAAACAAAAAGAATTTGCCTTGCTTAGTAAAATCTGTTCAATATGTTGTTAGACTGGCACACAATAGGATGCCGTCAACCGGTCTGACTGAAAGCCTCTCATCCACACAGCCAACTGTGCAGGGCTGCCAGTCAGTCGGCACTGGCATGGTCCGAATTCGATACCACAGAGTGTGGGGCCATGCACTAGAACAGTGCAACCACAGGACGAGCCATCCACAGCCACCAAATCCTCTTACACTTCGGTGTGCCATTTTATAGCACACGGTATCATCACATTTATACCATTTATACTACTGCCTACAGAAAACAGTTTTGATGTTTTGTTTTTTTTCCGGGTGAATTTTTCCCTTCCGTTCGATTGGTGGAGAGCCTCACCGTCTCTCGGCTCTCATTGGTGAACTGAAAGGTGTTGGGCACGAGCGCGATGTTGGTGGCCCTCTTCTCCTTGGTGACCAGGTCGGTGAGCAGGTTGAACTGGACCCGGTCGCCCGCCAGCAGGGAGGGCCGGTAGTCGTGCGTCGTGAAGGGAAGCTCGGCCTCCTCGCTCGGCAGCGTGGCCTGGATGGAGCCCGCGTACTTGGGCAAGGTGAGCTTCCGGGACTTTCCGTCGACCTTAACGGGGTGGGGTGGGGGGTTTGGGGGAGGAATGCAGGGTGCAATATAACAAAATTGCTTAGGGAGATGCCCTGAGGCCACCTTCTCATTAACAAAACTTCAAAAATGTGGTCCTGTAAAAAAAAAATGCATAAAGCTGTGCAAGGCTGTTGATGTGTTGATTTTACTGCACAGATATTTTTGCTATAACTAGCCTTGGACAGGGCACATAAAAAAAACATGGCCTTGCCAGTTTGCCTCCAAAGAATTCTGGAGCTAGGCACTCTAATCTAGTCTGTTCAACAAACTGATTAAAAGCCTGCTTGTTTCGTGGGTATTTATCAGCACGATTCAAATGTCCTTGCAAACTGAAAATTTCAAGAGCACAGCAGAAACCACCTGCTCTGGCAGCTAAGCAACTGAAATCCACAGTTTAGAGACAGTTTTCTGCAGATTCCCAGCCCATCCGAGAGGCCAAATTAGGGAAGTTTTTGTCAAGACAAGCTCACACTACATCCAGTGGTTTGAAAAAGTCAGCCTGTGTAAGTCAATCAACCCAGACCCTTACAGAATCTGAATAGGCTGCAATATCTGCATTTCATATTCTGCAATATCTGAAAGCAGCACTAGTTTCCATATTTGCCCATACGTTGTGAAGTGTCGATAAAAACTTGCCAGCACATTTTAACTCAGTATATTCTTTTTTCCGTGGAGGGGAAGTCACTGTTTTTGCTTTTAAGCTCACCTGGCATTCAGGAGCTCTGCTGACAACTCCCTCAAGAATGTCGCCGTCCACCTCCTCGGTGCCACCAGGGGGCACCACAACATCAGTTGCGCACTCCTTTCCCTGAAAAAACACCAGGACAGCAGTGAGGGGGGGGCAGGGGGGGGAGAATAAAAAAATACACCAACAGTGAATAAAAATAGCCTGTGGAGGCAACACCAAGTTCCAAAAGGTGAAGATCCACATTTACATCCCTCTAGAGAAGGCCAGAATGACCCTGTAGCTGTAGCACCACACGCGAGAGAGAGAGAGAGAGAGAGAGAGAGAGAGAGAGAGAGGAGAGAGAGAGAGAGAGGAGAGAGAGAGAGGGCGGAGAGAGAGAGAGAGAGAGAGAGAGAGAGAGCAAGATAAGCCTTGCCTTGTCCTTGTAGACGGTGAACTGCACTCGGACGCCCGGGATCATCTCTGTCGTGTCGCCCCAGAAAGCGTCGAAGCTGAAGTGGATCTTCTTCAGGTCGTCCCGTTCGATGAAGCCGTAATCCGCCTGGAGGGGACAGAGCACGTGGTCACGAGCAGGGCACGGTGGCACGGGGGTGGGTAGATAGGTCTTTTTTTTGGGGGGGGGGGGGGTGTTAATTTGGCCTGGGCTAGGAAAGTCAAAGCACAAACATTCAAAATAAAATATTCAAATATTTACTTTCAAAAATATTTACAATATTTACTTACATACTTAAAATATTTCCTCATCTGTCTGAAGTGCACGAGTTAAAAAAAAAAAAACGCATCCGACACCGCTTACTTACCCCAATAAATGAGATGATCCCTTGAAATCGTCCAGGAGGCGGCCTAAAAACAACAGTAGAATGTTATGGAACAGCTAAAAAGAACTGACAAACAATAGGGTTCCCCCCCATAAATAAGAAAAAGTCATTTTGTTCTTAATGTATTTTTCTAAAAAAAAAAAAAAAAAAAACATTACTTAGGCATCTGTAATATGTAATCCCTTCCTTCAGCCTTAGCACTGAGTGCATTTCAGTTAGCTTACTTGGAGCACGGCTTTGGAGGAAGTTTGGGCTTCTTCTGGGGTTCTGGCTTCTTGCTGGGGGGGAGATGACCGGGGGGCGGATACCCAGAGGGAGGATGCCCGGGTGGGGGGTGCCCAGTAGGCGGGTGCCCGGGAGGAGGGTGCCCAGTAGGGGGGTGCCCGGGAGGAGGGTGCCCAGTAGGGGGGTGCCCGGGAGGGGGATGCCCAGTAGGGGGGTGCCCGGGATGGGGGTGCCCGGGATGGGGGTGCCCAGGAGGGTGGTGCCCGGGATGGGGGTGCCCGGGAGGGTGGTGCCCGGGATGGGGGTGCCCAGTAGGAGGGTGCCCGGGAGGGTTATGCCCGGGATGGGGGTGCCCGGGATGGGCCATTCCCTGAGAAGCATTTAGAACAGACACCACCAATCAGAAACCGCCAATACCACTAATGTACCAGAAAATCGTTACCCAATGAAAGGGGGTACACATTTAATCTACAGACCCACATCTTTAACATTATACAGTCATTTTTGCTAAACCTAGACAGATTCAGTCACATACACGTTGTTCTACTTCCCACTGACTCAGCTCTGAGAAAAACATCTTTTATCTTATGGCTGGGCAAAACAACTTATCCAACTGCTGCTGAACAAACAGACACACACACACACACACACACACACGTAATTGCTCAAAAATGATCCCTTTAGAGTACACAGTCTTCCACAACGCACACAGACGGACAGACTGACCCAGACAGACAGAGACACGTGAACATGACCACAGTTTAAACATAGCACCACAAAAACAAGAGTCCTGAATATAAATCCTGTATGTGACTAAGAAATGCTGACGGTTTTCGAGTCCAGTAAAGCTGGCCAGTGTTGCGCTGCTGCTTTTTTTGTGCTGCCTCGTTCTTTTGCCAGCTCGCTAATAAAGACGGGGCTTAAAGTCCAGGTCCAAGCTCACTGGCCTTATAAACCGATGTAAAGCCAACTGAATGCAAACATTTTGCCACACTTCCATTATAATTCATCAATGTACCAATTCGACGACAGCACACCTTGCATAGGAAATAGAAAAGTAACCGCACACCTGGTGTGGATGTTGCTTTTGGGAAAATGCAAATGTTTGAACTAAAAAGCAAATGAAAATGTGCGCTCTCGTGTAGCAAATGTTGTCTGGATCAAGACAACTGGATCACTACTTCAGTGTCCTCTAGTGTCCTCTACAATTGACCTTGATTGTTTACAGTAGGTGTCATCAGTGAGTCAACAGTGAGTTAAACATTAATATCTTTGAACTTGGACTGACAGGGTTGTTGCTAGCTTCTTTATTTGTAAATGACCTGCAATTTCCAATAAATATTCGAGACATCCCAGGCAAAGCAAGACGGGGACTTACTGAGGTATCCACCCATCCGGGACGTCCCATCATTCTTGCACCGTGGCCGTGATCGTGGGCCATATCTTGGTCTGGTGGCCCATGAAATGTTCTCGGACCACCAAAGAACATGCCACGCTGTGTAAGAGACAAATACGTTACGCTACTGACAAGTACGCTATTCGGTTGCGTAATCTGAACTGATGAATGAAACTGAACCTGAAAATACACGCGAGTAATTCTGTAGCTCACTCTAACCCATAAACTAAACCTACGTTACTTAGCTTGCAAACTATTAACCAAAAACATTTAGCAAGTTACACCTCCTACTCGCAATGTGCAATTCGCATGTAAAGTTTTCTTACCTGGTCTTGTACGGACGAGGGAGCGAACCCGCCTTCCATCGGCATCACTGCAGAGCCAAAAGATCTCTCGTCCGTTGTCTGTTGATAATTTCGATCCGCAGGACTGAGTTCACCATGTCTCGGTCCATAACCCCCGTCCATCGGGGGAGCGCATTCTCGCCCCATCGGACCGAAATCTCTTTCCTCAAAAGGCGGCACAAAAGCTCTAAATTCCGGAGGTTCGGGCATCATAGGTCGATCGGGCATTGGACCGAGGTCTCCGTGGTCCACATGCTCATACTCCCTGACCATTACTGGTCCATGTCCCATGTCGGGAATAGGGCCATAGTCTACATCCATCATAGGTCTTGGTCCATGGAATTGATTAGCACGCCCTCTAAAATCGTGGTCCACTGGTCCAAATCCAGGCTCATTCATCGGTCCATATGGCGGTTCCATCACTGGTCGGTAGCCCACTGAATCATCCGTTAAATCGGGATCAGGGTAACCAGGATGCCCGCCCGGAAAGGGAGGCCCGTGCCAGCCTATGTCAGGTGGCGCTGGTTGAGGTGGACACATCGGCCGGGGAGGACCATGCGCAGGGGGCAAAAAGCCATCGCCCCTACGTTTCCGACGACCACCACGGGCCATGCTGGCTTCGGGAACGATAGCTGGTCTGTGTCCGAGCAACTACGCCGAAAGAGTTTGCATTCGTTCTTCCGCACTGTATGAACTCCAGACTGTGTATTTTTTTTGGGGCTCGTTTACATTTACAAAATTAGCTAAGCTTAGAATAGGCAAAGCTTAGTAAAATATCAACATTACGTTTGGCTCGAATCCATTTCCATGGCAAGCGTCATGAGAATACGTAGCATGGTTTACAATGCTTGCTCGATAGTTTTGAACACGGAGGAATAAAGTCGTTTTGTCACAACTAAGATTTGTTGTCTAATTTTCTGAAGACAAGAAATGAATCGCGGACGCGCGTGCTTGCTTTCCTACATGCCACGTTGGGCATTTAATAGAGATTACCTAGAATATGCTAAACGCCATTACCTTCCTAGCTAACTTCATGTCCTCCCCCCTCGGAAGTAAAGACCTGTAACAGGACAGGAAAGCACGCCCCCAGCCAACCATAGAGTTCAGTGCAACCAATTAAGCGCCGAAGCACCCGGAACTAAGCTTGTACCGAGCGTAGACATGTATATATATGTCTATGGTACCGAGTACGTTTGTACAGTGTGTGTAAAATATTGGAGCTCCGCTCCCCATGAAGTCACGAAGAATAGCGGACTTTCGAAGTCAAGCAGAACTTCCCCGAAGGAATTTTGAAACTCGATTACGATTGTTACATTTCTTATCAAGTTCAGATGGGCAGAACAAGAAGGTGACGCGCTACCAGTAAAATATGGGACTAATACTTGCCTAAACTGTTTCAAATTTTAAATTTCTCATTGACATGTATCTCTGTGCTTGCTGCTTGGCTTCCCTAGCCTAATGTGGGGTGGTAGCGTTGACATCATAGCAACCGATGGGGTTTGAGCTACTGGAGCCTTCAACTTATTTTATGTCCATAACCTACTTGCTTACTCAAACAGAACAACTTTCATCCTTGGAAAGTTTTACCTCAAAACTACTATTTCATAACCGTCCAACAAGCATTCTTTTTAAAGTGGAACATAATGTACCTGGATAGCATGCAACGATAATAGTGGTCCCATCCCCATAAGGGATGTCATTGTGAATATACTATCATGGCAAGTAGAAGATAAGGTTTAACTTTAAGGGCCAAAGAATGTATCACTAGTTTACTTTATTACACTTGTTCCTGTCAGACTTCGTTCCCCAACCTTTCAGAGTAGTTTTACTCCACTAACACCTCAATGCAAAACTCTCAATGCAAACCAAGTTTGTCCAGAACACACCATTTTAAAATGGTTTCTTATCGTTGTGGTAATATAAAATCTAATGGAGCAAAATGAGTTTCAGCCCTTCGAAGGTCACATCACAGTTACCTTGAAACACACACGCTGTCATCAGAGGCGATAGACTGCTTCTGATAAACAGTTCAGGCTCAAGATGTTACACCCCTACCCTAAAATCCCTTTGTCGCTGTGGCAAAGGCCTATCAGACCACCCTGCTGAGACAGCAATGTCACCAGCATTGGTTTATCCCATGCCAGAAGTCAACGATTCCGGCTATCTCACATACAGGGGAAGGCTGTTATGCCAAAGGTAACAGATGTTTCTTATCTCCCATGTCCTTGCCTTGAAACGGCCAAGGCCCTTTTGACGCAGACACACTGCAACACACACAGCTGCTCCGTGCAATAACCGTCCAAAGTTCTGTGCAGAAGCAGAACCAATGTCCGCTTTAGCCGAAACTCTTCACAGTGTGGCCGTGCATCTCCAACATCAATGCTCAGATACGTTCTAAATTATAACCCAACTGCAGTAAATTCAGAGCGCTCATTGACATCCTAACAAGCTGCACTTCCTGGGCTTAAAAGTAACGTTCACACCTGAGAATCTATTAAGCATGGACAATAGGTGTTAGCAGAAAAAGCTTTTTATTTAGTAAGTTGAAGTTGCTCAACTCCAACTTTAATTTGGAAAGATAGAACATAGTAGATGAACAATATATGAATATATAAGGATCTCAACTTACAGAAAATTCAGACACTGCCAAGGTATCTGATCTCTCTCCATCTCTGTATATATGAACATTAACATGTCCAAAAACTCTTTTTTTTTCCAGGAAAAAAAAACAAACTGGGAAAAAGCAAGTAACATATGTTGCTGCTTAGCAAAAAAAAAAAAAAAAAAAAAAAAAGTATAGAATGAAATAAAAATCCAAATTATTGCAATGAGACCCAAGAAGAGCCGATTGACATGTTTTTGATGCGTTTGTCTCATATTCCCATTTCTTTGGTGGGCTGTTGGAATCCTGAAGAGTGTTCTCTGTTAGCCAGCCCCCCCTCTATACTCAGTAAGTTTCCATTTCAGAATGCACTGACAGGCTTTTAAACAGGACTGTGAAGTTCCAGTAGCCCTTTAATATTTACACTTAACCATTCTTTCCTTAACTGCCATTCGCTTTTTCCCCATTTCAATAGTCCTAAGAATGCTCTCCATTGTTCAAATCAAAACATATATATATATTTTTTAATTTTTTTATTTAACCATTAGGTAACTTTCCATGTGAGTATTTTATTTAACCAGCTAAAAATAAAGGCATATGAATGTATTGGAAATTAAATCAAGGCGTACATTTGAGTAGAAAATAACTTTATACTGCATCATGAAAATGGCAACTCAACTGATATTAAAAAACAAAAACAAAAAAAAAAAAAACGAATAAGTGAAATATTTCTATTCATGTGGAATTGTAAATCTGTGCCTAATTTGCTTCTTCGGCTACACTGAACCAAGGCGTGGGCTGCAACCCCAGCGGCCGCTTCTTAAAACGGCGCATTTTCACAAACGTTCCTCTTCTCATTCGACAGCAGTGAAGTGGTGAAATAAGGTCTCGTTAAACAAAAACAAAAAAAAAGGTTTCATAGTATAAACTTAACCTACATGAATTAACAGAACAAACGTTTGCAGATACGGTTATGCAAAAAGAACAGAGGACCAGCATACAGCTGCGGTTATGACGACGGTAACTGGTGGCTGGAGTCTGCTGAGGGAGAAAGGGACTTGTTTTAATTTTTCTTCTGATGAAAAAAGACTTGTATGCTTCACTGCCTAATTCCCGTGTAAAAACCTGACCCAGCTGTTTCCCGTCAGACAAAAAAAACACCCCAAACTACTCATTTCCTCTCGGTTCTGGAATATGTATGCGGTAGCATTGCTTGACAGGAGCTCGGCGCGACTCGTGTTTTTTGTGTGCATTTTATTGGTTTCGCTTTTCGTAAACTTCTTTTTTTTTTTAGTCGTACGGGCTGAAGTCCCTCTCCAGGTTCTCGGACTCGTCGTCGTCGGAGAAGAAGTCGTCCTCGTCGATGTCGTCCTCGTCGTAGTCCTCGTGCCACTCGGGGACGTACTCGTCGTCGTACTCGTCGTCTTCCTCGTCGCCGTCCCCGCCGTCCTCCGCCGTGTTGTTGACGTTGTCCGAGTCGCCCGAGTCGGAGCCCCCCTCCGACTTTGCCCTGGGGGGGGGGGGGAGGGGGGGGGGAGAGAGAGAGAGAGAGAGAGAGAGAGGAGAGAGAGGGTTGTCGTCAGAGCTGTGACCCCTAATGCCACTGCACCCTGCATTTTAGGAAAACATGCTTGCGACCTAAACAGACACTTCAGTTGAGATTACCCACACGATGAACTCACAATCCAATCTGACATGTCCAGAGCTTAACGTTCTAAGTTCTTAACTACACCAAGGCTACATTCAGTCTGCAGCTAAAATTGTCCCAATTCCAATTTTCTTTCGCATGTCACTGGTAAGTGGATGCTCAAACTCAGGATTGCTGGGTTAATGCACAAATTTAGTACACCAGCTGGGTGGGGTGTGCCCTCAGTGAAAGACAGGATTGGTGCAGAATGGCGTTCTCCTCCCAGCCATTGGTACACCAGCAAAGTGACGTGATTGGTTAATGCTGTCATAATTATGCATTGACAGGACAGTTGAGAGCCTTTCAAAAATGAATATGAACAGCCGGTCTAAACGATCAAATCTGAGCAAAAAATCTGAACTGAGCATTAGGGTCCGGAGTTTTGAATGTAGCCTTAGTCAGTACAGAACCACTCTGATTGCGCCAATGCAATTAATGAAATCCATTTTACTTGACAACAAAACACAGAAACATACTGGCACAGAACACATTTGCAGGCTACAGAATTACACCTGAACAGGTGATGTTGTTCCGGCAGCGGGACCCACCATTCCCTCGGGGGCACGATACTCACTCCTTGTTCGAGTCCGTGTGGTTGGCCAGATTGGCCGCTTGAGCCGCCTCCTGGTCAGATCCGGGCTTGGACTGGTACCCCACCCGAAAATCCTGCAATTGGGAGAGTGGGACAGAAAGGCTTCATCACAGCTACGGATAAGGTCAGACACGGTTACGCACATGATCCCACAGCACTGGTTCCCAAGGGCTCCCTGTGGCCATTCCTTTTTAACATGTGACCTAAAATACAACACATTTTAATTTAATGAATGCATACATTTTATGTACGCATTCATTTACCCAAGCTAAGATTAATTAATCAGTCAAATCAAGGGAATACTTCTCTGCCTAATGAGTAATATACTAATAGTCTGTAATGTACTAATAACATAATAATGCTCAGCAGACATTGATATAACTAAGCTACAGAGAGTAAGAAGGCTGGTGTGATGGATGATGAGACCGAGGTGTCTGACAGCCATCTGGCCAGCAGGGGGCAGTCACAGGCACTACACTGGAGGAGAAGATTTTATTGGGAGGGGTTCCTCCCTTCAGTCCCTGAGTATTTACACTTCTGGATCAATGTGGATAAATATTAGCTCACCGGGCTCCAGTAACTCATGATCTGCAGAATAAAGCTTGCTGAATTTAAGCAGTGGGGTGTTGGGAATTTAAGCAATCGTTGGGAACAGCTGTTGGGAGCCTGTCCTGTCTCTTTGCGCACATAGAGGCGTGTGTGTGTGATTGAGCAAGCGTGTGTGAGTGTGCGCGCGCGCGTGTGTGTGTATGCATGTGTGTATGTGTGTGAGTATGTGTGCGTGCGTGTGTGTGTGTGTGTGTGCGTGCGTGTGTGAGTGCGTGTATGTACGTGTTTGTGTGAGTGCGTGTGTGTGTGTGTGTGTGTGTGTGTATATGTGTGTGAGTGCGTGTGTGTATGTGTGAGTGCGCGGGCGCGCGTGTGTGTGTGCGTATGTTCGTGCATGTGTGTGTGTGTGTTTGTGTATGCGTGTGTGTGTGTGTGCGTGCGTGTGTGTGTGTGTGTGTGTGTATATGTGTGTGTGTGTGTGTGTGCGTGTGTGTGTGTGCGTGTGTATGTGTGTGTGTGTGTGTGCGTGTGTGTGTGTATGTGTGTGTGTGTATGTGCGTGTGTATGTGTGTGTGTGTGTGTATGTATGTGCGTGCTGTACCTGTGTAGAGTGCTGCAGGATGGCCAGCAGACGCTCCTGGATGCGGCGGATCAGCTCCAGGCCGGTGTTGAGATGCTCGGGTTTGAGCAGCCGCACGCAGGAGGCCAGATCAGTGCACTGGAGCAGCGTCTCTTCTGCAGAGACACAGAGCAGTTACCCACATCAGCCCTGTTACTCACATCACCTAATTCATCCCCATTACCTACTTACATCAGTCCTGTAACCTGTGCCAGCCCCATTACCCACATCAGCCACATTACCCATCTACGTCAGCAAGGTGACATAACGAAATGTTCATTAATGTAAGCAAATGTTCTTGCATAGTGCATGAAAATGGCTGCCGAACAAGATGATGTCAAGAGAACAAACAAGACATAAAATGGCTGTTACAATTTATGTCGATGAATGTGCGGTCAACTCTTAGAAACAATCCGTGGATATATTTGTGGTGAAATACATAGAATAGATCTAGCTCTCGTCGTCAGGTCTGCCTTTAATTAAATTAAGTGTTAACGGTGTTGGTGTTCATCACGAAAGTACGCCCTGTTGGACGCACAGCTGTTGCAGATAAAGTGAACAGTACTCACCAACAAAAAATCATCGTCACACGTCTTTATAAAACAGCGAGTGAGATGTGTTACTGCTCCCCCCGATGCGTCCGTGTCCGACGGGAGGTCCGCACTCACCCAGGAGGATCTGGAGGGCGTTGGTGTGGAGATCCAGGGCCTCGGTCTGCTGCTCCATCACGTCCATCTTCTCCGTGTCCTGGTTGTAGTAGCTGTACACGCACGAGTAGGCCAGCACCTGAGCAAACACAAACGCGTTAAAACCCAACTGGGAAAACTACTTTCAGAGAGCAATCAATCGATCTCTGTCGTCCCCGCACAAGGGCAAATTAGGTCTGCAGCCAGGGTTCAGTTAATAACAACCACGTTAAAAATGGACAATCATAAAACAACAAGAAAAATAAAGATAAACAATAAAAACACAAGATCCTGTCAAAAGTGAGGTAAAAACAAATGTTTGACATATACTTACATGGAGAAGCAGAATTTACACGAATCAACAAAACCGGAAAAAAAGATTTTCCCACATTGTTTTTTAATATAAAAGGTCAACATTTTCTGTGACTGGATGATAACCATTTTCTGTTTACTGAGGACAATGAACTAAAAGAACAAATTTGTTCTTTTCGTACAGGAACATTCCTGGAAACTTCAGATTTAAATATATAACTATGGACTAATATCACATATGACCTCTGTGACCTTAATGCCCAACACAATGGAAACAGCACACAAGGATGGAAAGGCCTTCCTGACCTTGCGAGCCTGGGCCAAAATCTTGCAGGCGTCGATGACGAACGTTAAGGACTTCATCTGCAGCGCTTCGTTGATCGAGGAGACCTTGTTCTCCAGGTTGATGGCGAAGTCCTGGAAAGAAGAGGAAACCTGGTGAGATCCATGCAGCCTTCACCATGAGCCATAACCAGTGAAATAACCCAGCACGGCACAGCCACGCAGCCTTCACCACGAGCCATAACCAGTGAAATAACCCAGCACGGCATAGCCACGCAGCCTTCACCACGAGCCATAACCAGTGAAATAACCCAGCACGGCATAGCCACGCAGCCTTCACCACGAGCCATGACCAGTGAAATAACCCAGCACGGCACAGCCACGCAGCCTTCACCACGAGCCATAACCAGTGAAATAACCCAGCACGGGATAGCCACGCAGCCTTCACCACGAGCCATAACCAGTGAAATAACCCAGCATGGCACAGTCACGTCTCCTTCACCACAAGCCATAACCAGTGAAATAACCCAGCATGGCACAGTCACGTCTCCTTCACCACAAGCCATGACCAGCGAAATAACCCAGCACGGCAGAGCCACGTCGCCTTCACCACGAGCCATGGCCAGTGAAATAGCGAGCTCAAGTAGTGTTGAGTGGAGGGGCGGGCCCTTACCTTGGCCTGATTGTGGAAAGTGCATCTCTCGTTGTAGTCCTGGAACTTCTTCTCCTGGCGGGCTGCTTTGCTCACCTGTTCACACAAAGTCAAGCCCGTTACTTCACTGGTTATCTACTCACCTGCAGCCACGAGAGCACCCACGCACGTATAATATTGATGCTCTAGGTCCGCAGCAAAGACAACTCAATTTTACTTCTATAGAGAGACACACTCATAGAACTTTTTCCTCTCAACAACAAAACACAGAACGTTCTGGCAAGGGTATAGGGCCTTACCATAGCGGAGCAGTTGTAGTAATCCTTGTGTGTGGGTTTCCAAGGTTTGAGACACCGCCAGCAGAACCCGTGGTTGCATTTGGCACAGGTCATACTGGGGGCACAAAGAAACACAGATATTCACGCAGTCAGAGGTCAGACTTTCTGAGGCCATTTTAACCCTTATCCTGCCGATCCCACTCAGAAATAAAGGCAGGCAGTCTTCGTGTTCAGATCAGTTACGTCCCCAGGCAACTGCGACTAAGCTCAGAGCAGACTTCTGAGAAAGCCGTGTACAGTCTTACGACCACACAGACCAACAAACAAGACCATTAATGAACCAGTTCTTATAATCTAACCATGGCAATCCGAGTAGTATTGGGACTAAACCTAAACCAAGCATGAGTCACAGTTCTGTAGGTCCACAAGACCAGTACTCTCTCATCAGGCTACATTCAAACTCCCACATGGTTCAGACAAGGACATGGTCCAGCCCCGGACCTGGTTTAGACGGGGACCCGTTCAGCTCAGTTATGTCCCGAGACAACGGCGACTAAGCTCGGAGCAGACTTCTGAGAAAGCCGTGTACAGTCTTACGGTCACACGGACCAATAAACAAGACCATTAATAATTCTCACCCCAACCATGCCAATTTGTGGCTTTGGGGCCTTACAATACAGTCGCAGGTCCCTGGGTCCACAAGACCAGTACGGTCCAGCCCCGGTCCTGGCTCAGACGGGGGGGCCCAACCCTAAACCGTGACCCGGCTCAGACCCGCCTCCAGGGCGGATTTACTCACTGCAGACAGCCCTCGTTCTTCTCGATCTGGGCCTGGCAGCTGGGGCAGCGTTTGGAGATGAGCTTGGCCAGGTGCTTGCTCTGAGCCTCCATGCTCATGCCCTCGTAGTAGCCCCCGTCGTCCATCCACTGGGACATGTGGCTACAGCTGGCCGGGTAGTGCGCCTGAGTGCGAAAAAAAAAACAAAACAAGACCAGGTCAAAACCTAGTATATGGCTGGACCGGCCGACTAATGGTGTAAGTTCGTAATTCGGCCGACCAATGGTGTAACTTCATCACTCAGTCACTCAGCACTTGATCACTCAGTCACTCAGTCACAGACATTCGCGTTTGTAGGGCTAGCCCCGCTGTTGCGGTCCAGCCAAAAACACCTGACATGTTACAAACTGCACGGTGTAGTGCACCCTGTGGTGCCAGTGACGATGTGATACCATAGATATTCTTAGACAAAAACGAGATGGTCTGCTCTGTATTCTTAACATTGAAAGTTTGTTCCCCTCCATTGATGCTGAAACATTCCAATTTGATGCATCGTCGGAGAATTAACCGAGTGTAAATCGAGTGCGAGTGCAATGTAGCTTCAATGGATGTTTAGAAGCACTGGTTTTAAAGCCTCCTGCAGTTAAGAAGGGAGGACGGAAGGAGCACAAGAACAGACTACCTGGTTAATGTAATGTACAGTGAAGAGAGAAGAGCGTAGAGCGCAGCACTGACCTCTGGGAAGTTGCAGCTGAAGCAGGAGGACCAGCAGCACTTGGAGCAGGTGCCCATGCTGCCGATGTTCTCCTTGCACAGGATCTGGTCGCAGCCCTGGGGGTTGGTGCACCAGGTCAGGTTGGAGCAGCACTCCACGTAACCCCGGAGCAGAGCGTTCTCGTACTGCAGGGGGGGGGGGGGGGGGGGGGGGGGGGGGGGGGGGGGGGGCAGAGACTGGGTTACTCAAGCAGGGATGCAGCACTCCTGTCCCCGGAGGGCCGGTATGTACTGTATGTGTACTCCATGCACAGTGCTGTCAGAAGTGTCTTATACTACATCCACAGTGTTGTCAGACATGTCTTATACTACATCCACAGTGTTGTCAGACATGTCTTATACTACATGCACACTGCTGTCAGGCATGTCTTATACTACATGTACAATGCTGTCAGATGTGTTTTATACTACATGCACAGCGCAGTCAGACATGTCTTATACTACATGTACACTGCTGTCAGACGTGTCTTATACTACATTCTCAATGCTGTCAGATGTGTTTTATACTACACAGACCTTGGCAATGATGTCCTTGTCGGTCAGGATGCTGTAGAAGAACTGGGAGGTGGGCTGGGCGTGGCAGTCTGTGATGGGACAGTTGCAGCTCATCACCAAGTTCTGCTCGATTCTGGCTGTGAGGTACTCCTGCCAGCATGACTGCAAAACACACAACACCCGCGTCAAAAGGGCACCTCGGAAACTGCAACACTACATTTTTTAAAAAGCGTTCCCCATTTTTACCCCCAAATTGGGATGCCCAATCATGCTGAAACACAGAAGCACGTGCTGCCAGTCGCTGCTTCATATCACACGGAAGTGTGCAAGTCAGGCTCACACAGACATTAGTCAGAGGAAGACGCTACATCTGTAGTTAAACAGATCTGTAGTTAAACAGTTGAACTTGCGGGCACAATGTGGAAAGTCCAGGGGTCAGAAAGTACAAGTCATGTGTGGCCATGTGGTTCTTCCACCCACTATTTCACTAATTAGTTCTACCTCCTGACTGAAGAGTTGTGCTAATTAGCAAATACTGTGACCTGTGGTTGGTGCATAAGCCTAAACAACTATTTCTTGGCGCATCTTGCAAAAATCCTTATCCAAAATATAATATTTGAGCATAACAGCTCACCAAAGCACAGCACACTTTTTATTATTGAACACTTATTGGAGAAAACGACATATTAAGCCATATTACACATTTGTAGAAATACAAATGTAGACACCTTCTTAAAATGTAAATAGGTTTTACTGATTATCCTCACTGGTGGGGGGTATGCACGGTTTTCTGATGCATCCGAGTAGCACTTTTCTCTTTGCAATAATTAAACGGCCGAGAGGACTGTTTAATGTGGAGGAGACCCACCCGGCAGCAGTAGTGCATGCAGCAGAGGGAGGGGGTGTCGTCGGGGTCCCCCGTCAGGGGGGTGAGGCAGACGGGACACTGGGACACGGGGCTGGGCGGCGGCTGGGGGGTGCGGCCCTTCAGGCCGGCCGCCAGGACCAGGGTGTCGGGGTCGTCGGTGTAGCGCTGGACGAGGAGGTCCACGTTCCACTTGCAGTGCACCAGCAGGTGCTCGGCCCGGTCCAGGTCCAGGCTGAGCGTGGCGGACACCTGCTGCACCGTCCTCTTCATCAGCTGCCGGACCTCCTCCTGGGTCATGGTGCGGCCCATGGAGAAGAGCACCGCCTCCAGGACCCCGTCCTCCGCCTGCTGCGGGCCCGCCAGGAGACCTCCCAGACTGCAGGGGGAGACACACAGTCGCCGGTCAGTCAACCCAGCCTCCTCTCCTGCAGCCTGCCTGCTCTCACACACAACGCTCAATGGGGGGAGTCGTACTCTGCACACCAGAACCTGGGGGACTCTCCACCCACCAAGCCAGGCTGAAAGTGACCCTTTAAAATGGATGAGGAGGAGGAGCTGACATTTGGGCAAGCAGTACGGGATCCGGCTAACCGCCCCCTCTCCAAGTCTGTCTTCAGTTCTCACTCGTGGGGGTGGAGTTACAAGTCTACGTTTGTAGGTCAGTACTGGGGGTGGCTTAATTTGGCTCAAATTCTTTGTATTAAATTCAGTTCCTGAATGCAGAATCCCTGTCTTGCTTCTTCCCCTGGGAAACAACAGTCGCATTGCAGAATTGACAGAAGGCGCTAGAACCTTGTGCCTTTAAAAATGCAAGCACTGGACTCCATGGCAACGTTAATGTCAATGAACACATTTGAGCGTAATACAATATCACAATTTTTATTTGCATTGATTTTATGTACATTGTATGTACATTTTAACAGAAATGAGCCAGAAAGGTAGAGCCCATTGCATCCATAAATGCTAACTAATGTCAATGCAAACTGCTATCACCAAGAGCCTCAAATCTACTCGTTTCCATACACACACACACAAAAACAACGAAGGAGGTTCAAATAAGTCTTCTCTTTATTTCTTAAAATGATAACATTCTGGTGTTCTGTGCCTAGAACAAAACATTGAGCACAAGTTGCATATATATATATATCTTTTTGGTTTTGCAATAACATTTATTTATTTATATATATATATATACTTTTTTAAAGTGAGCATTTAAGGCACCCAGACCACATGGGCGAACACACAGTCAGACCTGCCCCTCTGGCCCTCAGCACCAGCCTGACCCTGCTGCAGCGCGATTGGTGCACGCTCACAGGTAAGAGCAGTTTGTGTGCAGGTGCGTTTAGAGCTCAAAGGCGGACAGAAACGACAGGCAGGAAAAACAAGACGGCACTGACAGAACTGACTCTGATCGGCAAAACCGATGCCATTATCAGTTAAACTGACCTCCTCTGGAACTGGAAAAAAAAAAAAAAAAAAAAAAAAACATGAAACATGAAATGAATAAGATTATAAACAGGCTTAGGCAGACAATGTAGGAATCTTAGGAAATAAACAAAACAAAAAAACACCCCCAGAAGCTTCAGCGGGACGGATGGCGCACGCGCACACGCATGCATGCACACGCATGCACACGCATGCACGCCTTGCCAAAGCAGGCAGGCACACTGCTCGGAGTGGGGCGGTAAGGGGGGGGGGGAGGGGGGGGGGGGGGGGGGGGGGGCTTTTGTCCCCTCCTTTGTTCTAAATGGCCCAGAGGACTAAAGTCCTTTCGTGAACCCCGCCACCCTCCCCTCCCCTCCTCTCCACCCTGCCCCGCCCCGCCCCGCCCCGCCCCGCCCCGCCCCGCCCCTGTGGCTCAATCCTCATCGTCACACCTGATGGGAGCATTGCCGCCGCCGCCATTGCCGAGGTCGGGGCTGGAGCCCTTCTTCAGCTCCGGCCGGCTGAAGGAGATGTGGGCCTGGCCCTTCTGCGGCGTGCTGGGGTCCTCGGCCAGGAACTCCACGATGTGCGGGCTGTCCTCGTTGCGCCTGACGTAGCCCTTGCTGATGACGTGCATCACGCAGGACAGCACGTCGGTGGTGCTGCAGCCGAAACGCACCGCGCCCGGCGCCCGCCTCGCCTCCTGCTTCTGACACGTGTCCAACACCTGCAGGGGGGCGGGGGCCAGGGGGGCAGGATCGGGGCGGGACCAGGGGGGTGGGACCGGGGGGGGGGGGGGGGATCAGGGGGGGATCAGGGGTGGACCGGGGGCAGGGTCAGGGGGCGGGGCCAGGGGAGGGAGCAGGGGGTGGGGACCAGGGACAAGGGGGGGGTTGGGCCAGGGGGGGACCGGGGGCAGGGTCAGGGGGCGGGACCAGGGGGAGGGACCAGGGGGCGGGGACCGGGGGCAGGGTCAGGGGGCGGGACCAGGGGGAGGGACCGGAACAAGGGGGGGCAGGGCCAGGGGGCGGGACCAACGGGGGGGGGGCAGGACCGGGGGCAGGGGCGGGACCAGGGGGAGGAGAGCAGAAAGCCAACAAGATCACCGTTTGAACACGACAGGCTGGTCCTGAACCTAATTAGGAACGTGTTAAGCCACTGCAACTGCAAATCGTACAGCACCAATTTAGGCAGGCGCGGTCTGTCTGGTGATGAATATTCATCAGCCAGAGCGACCTGTTGAATATTCATCACCGGGATGGGCTCTGTTGGACTGTGGCAGAGGTGGAGAGTTGCAATGCAAAGCAGGAACCTCCTGGTGGCAGCACTGTGCACAGAGATCCCCACTCACACCACATGCACCAGATTCCAGGACTTTATTTTCAGTATGAATGTGCCAGGATTTAACTGCCCAAAACTCCTGTGAAATTTACTGATTTACCAACAAAGGGACAGGAGAGGGAAATACATTTTGAGGTGCAAGGCTTTCAAAAGATTTCCAATTCATGTCCATTCTCCTGCCAGCCAACTCCAGTCCACAGAACACTTTTAACAGACAAACAACGTGAGCTGAGCAGGCCATTGTCTTCAGCAGGACAGATCTAGGTTTCCATGCCTTTTATTTTTGACTAAGTTTGGCATTTTACATGACTTCTTCTCTGGGACTTTCCATGACTTTCAGAATAAAAACAACTCCCCATGTGCAACTCTTAAAACTTGGGGGAAAAAATTCATCCATATATTTTACAGAAGGCGCAGTACCTGAAGTCACAGAGCAGGTCAGGCCCTCAGTGCCAATTGCAGGATTGTTAAAAAAAAAAAGAACCCAACTCCCCAGAGCAAAGGGCGTAGCTCGGGAGCGTTTCACGGAGGGGTCTTACCCTGAAGACCAGGTTGTCGATGTGCATCTCCTTCTCCACCTTCATGACCTGGACGATGAGGCAGTAGACGTAGTTCCTCTTCCTCTCCAGCGTGCTGGCGGCGTCCTCGTCCACGTTCAGGTAGGTCTGCTTGGGGAGCAGGTAGCAGTAGCTGTGGCCCTCCGAGTCCTGGGGGAGGGCCTGCTGGTTTAGGCACAGGACCCCTGCGGGTGTGCAAAGCAAACATCGCCATTGGTCAGCTCGTGTAAGGATCGCCATGGAAACGGCCATTCCACTAAGCACAATCTGCACGCCAGACTCTACACACAAGGCATTTCATGATCATATGTTTCACTAGTCTCAAATTGTGCCTTTATAGCTAAACTTAAGCTTTAAATTGCACCCGACAAGCTGGCTAATTCACTGAGAGACTCCAAACCGCTTCGAGTGAGGCTGCAGAGTCCCATATCTGCTCAGTGCCAGAGGTCAGAGGCGAAAGGTGAAAGGTGAGAGGCGAGAGAGCAGGAGGGGTGACCTCACACTTCATTGGGTCCGCGCTGGAGCTCTTGTGGACCAGGATGCGCTTCTCTGCGGTGAGGGGCTTGAGTGCGTGGATCAGCACAACGAGGGAGAGCCCCGTGGCCTTCTGCAAGGCCTCCACGGCCACGTCCTGGGGGGGGGGGGGGGGGGGGGGGGGGGGGGGGTGGGGGGGGGGGGTGGGGGGGGGGGGGGGGGGGGGGGGGGGGGGGGGGGGGGGCAGACAGAGAGAGCGACCTCAGTCACCATGCCACACACTTTAAAAACGTTCCTGCTTTAAAAGAGCCAGAACACCTGCTGGGTAAGGACCCAGAACATAACAGAAACCCACTCTGGACCGAATACCCAGCAGCTGCAAGGCTGGCTGACATTTGACACATGAATGCCATTAGTGAACGGCAAGCCATTTATATTAAACTGCCAAACAAACTGTCATTAAAAAGATAGGGTCTTCGCCAGGGTTTCATGTAGTTTCATGTGAATTATAACGGTCGATAAACTTGCTGGGTGATCGCCATTTTGACCCCACTTATTGATTAGAACAGATGTATTATGGGTAGTACAGTACCCCTCTGTACGCATTCACAGCAGGCACACTGCATATTTAAAATGTGACTCAGAGCTCAGCCCTAGTGAAAGTAAAATGAGAGTCAAACCCTGATGGTACACCAGGGGGCGCTGCCCGCGGGGGCGTGCGAGGGCGGGCTCACCTCCTGGCTGTTGAACTGCAGCAGTATGTACATCTGCAGCGTGGAGACGTAGAGGATGCAGGAGCCGTAGTGCAGCTCGGCGTGCCCCAGCCAGGTCCACTGCAGCCGCCGGGGCTTGCTGTGCGTCAGGCTGTACATCGTCTGGCCTGCAGGGGGAGCCGGCGCATCAACACCGTGAGCAGAGCAGAGACAGATCTCAGAACAAGACAGCATTACAGCATGTGTATAAAACTACATTGTATAGTGGAAATGAAAGCTTAGTACAGCATGGCGGAGGGGGGGGGACTGACTGGGGGGTGGGGGTAGAGCTGGAGGAGGAAGGGCTGATGAGGGAGGGGGGGCAGTGGAGGGGACTGACTGGGGGGGGAAGGGGGAGAGTTGGAGGAGGGGGGAGAGGTGGGGGGTAGAGGTGCAGGAGGGGGGATTGACTGGGGGGAGGGGGGAGAGGTGGCGGAGGGGGGATTGACTGTAGAGTGGAGGAGGTGTACTAACTGTTGGCGTAGAAGTCGGTGAACTCGGCCAGGTAGCCGCAGAGCTGGGGGGGGAAGTGGCGGTCGGGGCGCTCCAGGTAGCAGGGGGAGGAGACGGCCCAGCAGCGCGGGGACAGGACCAGCACCTTCACCTCACCCTCCTCCTCCAGCCCCGGGGCCTGGTCCTCCGCCATCTGCGCCATATACACACACACAGCCGCACGCACGGGCACGCACACACATACACACACACACGCCGCACGCACATACACACACGCACAGGCACGCACGCACACACACACGCACACACATACACACACGCACACGCACGCGCGCACACACGTACGCACACACACCGCACGCACACACACACACACACACACACACACACACATACACACATACACACACACACAGCCGCACGCACGGGCACGCACACACATACACACACGCACAGGCACGCGCATACACACACACGCACACGCACGCACGCACACACACACGCACACACACGCCGCACGCACACGTGCACACACACACACACACACACGCACACGTGCACGCACATGTGCACACACGCACACACACACACACGCAAACACTTTACCACAAATCTTCTCCATGCTTACACTGCCCTGTTATTACCAATTCTGAGGGGCCTTCCCAGAAGACAGACTGAAAGTGCAACACTGAGTAGACCAAAGGCTGAAGCTCGCATTACTGCACTAAGTCCTCAACATACAGCTGACAGAACAGATATTATGTGTTAGCATTAATATACAAGTTAACATATACAGCTCAGAGAATGGACGCTACGTGCTAACATTAATATACAAGTTAACATATACAGCTAATAGAATGGATGCTATGCATTAGCATTAATATACAAGCTAACATATACAGCTGATAGAAAGACTGTTAGGCATTAGCTCCTGCCCTTCCTTCTCCGTCTGCGCACCCGAGCCAGGAACAGGACAACCGAAAAAAAGCTTAGGAGGGGTTCCTCCCGGCTCGGCGCTCACCTCCTCGTCCTGGTCCTGCAGCGTCTTGTCCAGCTGCTGCAGGCGGTACAGGTGGAACTCCTGCTGCAGCTCCTCCGACTCCCGCAGGTTCTTCAGCATCTGCTGCGGGAAGCGGTTGGGGAAGCAGGTGCCGATCTGATCGATCACCGCGCTCTCCAGCCACACCTTGCCCTGGCCCAGCAGCCGGTCGCCAAGGTAATACCTGCGGAGGGGGGGGGGGAGATGTCTGTGATCAGCTGACCTGATAAGTGGGCGGGGACTCCTGGTATAATCAGAAAGGCTCAGTTATGGTTCTGTCTGCAACCGAAACAGCACGCTGAGGTAATGCACTTTGTAAACTTGCCGATAAACTGGGCATGTTGCTCCAGTAAGACCATCTGCCAAATTCCGAAATTTATGCAATGTAACCCAGCATCTCCTTCAAAGTAACAGTACCTCTGTCTTACCACTAGATGGCGAAATGCACGGATAAGAGCAGGCATGACAGACCGTAGCCCTGGAGAGCTGCGGTGCATGCTGGGAAAGTGTCTCACCTGTAGAAGTGCTCGAAGGTGTTGGCCAGCTCCAGGCCGGACAGGAAGAGCATGGGCTCCAGGAACTGCTGCAGCTGGTTGAGCGTCTCCACGTTCCCCGAGTCCACGCCGCTCTCCTGGATCATCAGGTCGATGTACTGGGCGAATCTCTCACTCACCTGGGCAGGGAGGGGGAGTATATCAGAGCTCAGGTACAAGGGCATTCATCCATTCAACCAATTCAAAACTGCCTAAAGCACAACACAATCAAGCTCTTGATGAACTAGACAGCACCGTGGAAACAAAGTACTAGACATAATCCAAGCAGACTTGCATTCAACAAGGTAAACCTTTTTGGCAAGCTACATCTGAACCATTTCAAGCAGAATACCTAATTCTGTTCACTCTCACCGATTTAATGGACAAGAAGAAACAAATTTCACTGCAGATTGTTATTTAAAGTTAGGAAGAAGCAGGAGGATTGTCACACACTAACGGCCTTGGGCCTGTGGCTTCCCCTTCGACGGCCATTTTTGTTTCCTCCACACTGTATTTTCAGTTCGCTAGCCAACGTTCCCCTGACTCAACACACGTCAGTGCGCAGTTGCAGGGTAATAAAAACACTAAAACAAAGGAGACAGGGCCACAGCGCAGCACCCAAACTGAATAACATGAGCACACAGCTTATGACGGTTCTATGGAGGCTTGCCGTACAGTGCGAAGCGCGTTAGCGCACAGCGCAGTCAGGAACTGCAGTGTCGCGCGCTTTAGCGACCGGACTGGTGCGTTACGCGCGTTAGCGACCGGACTGGTGCGTTACGCGCGTTAGCGACCGGACTGGTGCGTTACGCGCGTTAGCGACCGGACTGGTGCGTTACGCGCGTTAGCGACCGGACTGGTGCGTTACGCGCGTTAGCGACCGGACTGGTGCGTTACGCGCGTTAGCGACCGGACTGGTGCGTTACGCCGCGTTAGCGACCGGACTGGTGCGTTACGCGCGTTAGCGACCGGACTGGTGCGTTACGCGCGTTAGCGACCGGACTGGTGCGTTACGCGCGTTAGCGACCGGACTGGTGCGTTACGCGCGTTAGCGACCGGACTGGTGCGTTACGCGCGTTAGCGACCGGACTGGTGCGTTACGCGCGTTAGCGACCGGACTGGCGCGTTAGCGCATAGTGCAGTTGCGGACTGGCGCCTTACGCTAGCGTACAGTGCCGTCACGCGCGTTAGCGACTCACGTGCATGGCGGTCAGGATGGACAGCTGCAGCAGGGCGGCGGAGAAGCCCTGCCGCAGCGCCAGCACGAAGGCCGTCTGCTGGCCGAACAGCTCCTCCATCGCGTTCTTCAGACGCAGGTACATGTTCCTGTACCGCTCCACAAAGTCCGGCAGGCTGCACGCAGAGTCCAGAAACTTCTTCACCTGAGGGAGGGGGGGAGGGGGGGGAGAGGAGAGAGAGAGGGGGAGGGAGAGAGAGAGAGGAAGGGGGGGAGACAGAGAGTGTGAGAGAGAGAGTGACAGAGAGAGAGAGCAACAGACAGAGAGAGAGAGAGGGAGAGGGGGAGGGAGAGAGAGCAAGAGGGGGAGGGAGAGAGAGAGTGAGAGAGAGAGAGTGACAGAGAGAGAGAGCGACAGACAGACAGACAGAGAGAGAGGGAGAGAGAGAGGGAGACAAGTGAGGAAAATGCTTTTCACACTCCTATTTGCCAGCTTTTCATTTTACTTTGATATGCATAACAAATAATCCCATTTCATTTTTAAATCTGCTGTGACCTAATTAGAGCTTACAAAAGGTTTACTTTAGAATGATAAGTGACTTTGTGTTCATTACCAAAATTAATGAATGTATGGTATGATTTCAGCTGAAAAAAGGCATTACAATTTTAGAAATGGGTTAACCTGCAAAAGTAAAATGACCTTTTATAACCATTTAAAAAATTATTCCATAAATAGAGAAACCAACTTCCTTCCTCTCATTAGTGAGGAGTGCCACTGCCAGTTTCTCATTCGGAGATTCTGAATTTATGTCGCACAAACCCTCAATCCACCACCACCTGAACAGGCCTAATTAAGAACCAAATAAATGAGCATCGATACACACGAGCACGTCCCATGATTCAAAGCGCTCTTGTATATAATTAGCCAGTGTTAAATGACTTAAATTGTGATGATTCAGGGGGCTGGTATTGATTAAAAGGAGGAAGCCATCCCAGCATCCCTCAGCCTGAGCGCTGAAACACAGGCCTCCGACAGCACAGAGCTCCACATGACGTCTGTGTTCCCGTGTGGCACAGAGCAATAAATGCTGTGCACAATAATGGACACGATAAAAGCTGCATTAATGTATGTGCACTGTGACCACAGGCCATTTACTGGTGCAACTTAACACAGATGCAGTTTATTTAACAGGCATAGATTTTAACAGGCGTTCAATACAATCCAATAAAAATTAAAAGCGTGGTATTTAATTCTGTGCGCACGCACGTATATAGCTCTGAGCTCATTAGCATACTAGCATGCAGCTCAAGCCATTTTTTGTGGCTGGCTGACTTCAGCGCATGTTAAAGGCTTAAGCCCTCCCTGCTACACCACAGGGAAAGGCAGGAACAAGTATCAGCCTCAGAGGAAATGGTTTTAGCGTTTTCCATTACATTACATTACAGGCATTTAGCAGACGCTCTTATCCAGAGCGACTTACACAACATTTTCATTGCATCCATTTATACAGCTGGATATATACTGAAGCAATGCAGGTTAAGTACCTTTCTCAAGGGTACAACTGCAGTGTCCTATCGGGAATCCGACCCGCAACCTTTCGGTTACAAGCCCAGTTCCTAACCCATTATACCACACTGCCGCCCAACACTGCAGAGGAGTAAGCCAGTGCTGATGTGAACAGTCATGCTGAAAATGAGGTTGGGTAAGAAAAGAACCCGGAACGCGCACCGCCCCTCCGAAACATGAGGTGTGCGCCCCCCATGGGGCAGGCAGAGGTGTGGGGTACCCCCCCAGGGCACCCGTGCAGGTGTGCGGTGCGGTACGACCGTCCCACGCTTACCTGTCGCTGGACCACGCCCTGCCAGCACTGCGCTATCCCGGCTATGCTGCTGGCGTTCTTCACTTTGGGCCGGACGGAGGAAGAGGAGGAGGAAGAGGCCGCCGCCTCCTTGTTCTTCCCCTCTTTGCCATCTGAAAAACAGCGCTCCGTGAAGGGAAAAAAGGGCACACGACCCCCAAGACCCCCCCCCACACACACACACACACAAAACCAAAATGGCAGAACAAAAAGGAAACCAAAGAAAAGAAAAGCCCAAAATAGGAAAATAAAAATAAAAAATATATATATCCTGAGAGAATGAGATCACGGTAGAGGTGTATATGGTGCCATTTCACAGTGGTTAGGTGTTACTGTAAATGTGGGTCATTGAGCTAAAAAAAGAATACATTAAAAATAAATAAAGAAAAAAAGAATAAAAAAATTTTAATAAATGCATTACATGGGCTTCTATGCTGTTACTTACTCTTTAAATCTTTGCTTCGGTTGATACCTTCTGAAAATAAGAAAGACACCTTCAATATAGAAGCTGCCAACGGCTTGTTACTACTAATTAACAGCTGATCTTGCAATAAGTGGTTTTTAATTTAAAGCAACCAGTCTGAGCGGATGAATTATTACATGACTGAAAAATAAAAGATGATGAATTGCCAAAACATGTAGAGTATTAATGTTGATGTATTACTCTCAGTTACAGCCATGATTGCCTCTATAGCAGGACAGGGCCATCGAAGTCAGATTTGAGCCATCAGTTCCCACTCAAATTCATTGCCTTAATTTATTCCTTAATTAGATTTTATTTTTTTAATTGATTGTTTTGACAGGAGATCAAAGCCAGCTGTTACAGCTGGACTGGACTGGTTCTGCCCAGGCTGAGAGCCCATCCTTGTTCTAGAGAGGCTTGTTCTGAAAGTGCCTTAAATGAGCGCAGCTACGATCAAGCAGTGGTAATGGTGCTACAAAATGGAGGCAGTGGGGACGCATGCAGGGCGCTGCAGGCCTGCGGAAGACCAGGCCACTTGAATGAGGGGGGGGCTTGAGGGGGCTGGGGGGGGGGGGGGGGGGGGGTACTCACTGGACTTGACCGGGGGCTTGAGCTCCTCGGCGTCGGCGCGGCTGGTGTCCACGTGCACCAGCAGGTGCGTGAGGCGGCGCACGCGCGAGTTGAAGATGGCCGCCCGGCTCTTGCAGCGCTTGGCGCTCTCGGCGTTGTCCAGGTACTCGCTGAGCAGCCAGGACAGCGGGCTCAGGACCGGCGTGTCTGTCACAGAGACGGGGGGGGGACGGGGGGGGGGGGGGTAAAAGAGAAGAGCGGCTTACTACACCGAACAGAGAAGCCCTTCTGCTCCTCAGACCAGCGGGAGAAGGATGAACACACACACTGGAGGGGGCCGTGTAGAGGCGGCCATTACAGACGGGTCTGGGTGAACAGAGGGATGAATGGCTGAGGCTGGATGATCAGATGACTGGGTGATAAGTCAGATGGTTGGATGATCAGGTGAGAGGGCTGGATGAACGGGTGATAAAGAGGGATCGAGGGATGGATCTTTAGGTGGATTTCTTCCACTGGTGGCAAACTGGGAGCTCAGGACCCCCCCCCCCCCCCCGCTGCCCCAGACGGCGTACCTGAGAGCACAGGACCACTCCCCTCGCCCCCCCCCCCCAGACGGCGTACCTGACAGCGTGATGCTCTGCACGATGGGGGTGATGAGCGCCTCCCAGCAGGTCCGGCCCAGCGCCTCCGCTGCCTCGGCGTCCGGCAGGAAGCGGTCGGCGAACATCTGCTCGTGCCGCAGGGCGCTGTTGAGCCTGTGAGAGGGGGGCAGTCAGCCGTGTAAAGCGTGTAAATCGCGTGTAACAGGTGTGTAACAGGTGTGTAATAGGCATGTAAAAAGCACGTAATAGGCATGTAACAGGCATGTAAGAGGTGTGTAAAACAAGTAATAGGCGTGTAAGAAGCATGTAATAGGTGTGTAAAACGCACATAACAGGCATGTAACAGGCATGTAAGAAGTGTAAAACATGTAACAGGCATGTAAGAGGCGTGTCACAGGCATGTAACTGGCGTGTAACAGGCATGTTAGAGGCGTGTCACAGGCGTGTAAGAGGCGTGTAAAACGCGTGCAGGAGGACTCACTTGTTGAAAAGCTGCAGCAGCTGCACCTTGTCCTCCAGGATCTCCTGGCACCAGGTGTGGGCCTTGGTGGTGTAGAAGAGGTAGGTCCGGCAGCACAGCTGCTCCTTGAACACGGGCCAGAAGGTGGGCTTGGGCCCCAGGACCTCGAACCCGTGGACCCGCGTGTCGATGCCGCCCTGGAGAGAGGGGCCGCCGCCGCGGTTAATCCAAAGCATCGTGGGAAGGCCAGCTTCCCCCCAGCTGCTGCCTACAACTCCCAACCTCCTGCACCTCTTAGCAGCACACCTGTACAGGCTGTGTGCTGAGGGTCTCCAGCGTATGAGGCTGCATCTCTGCAGAGCTTTCATAAAAGCAGCTCTGACAGCAGTGACCCGTTTCAGCCCGAATTTGGGTACCAGCTACTAAAGCTACTAACAAGGTTCAGGTTAAAAATGGGGGTCAGGTTAAAATAATAATGAATGCATCACGTACCTGCTGACACCGTTTGATCCTGATCTGCACTATGGACCAGAAGCGGGTCATGTTCTCCAGCAGAACAATGCGACTGGCTGAAGGCGGTACGTTCACCTGCCGAATAGAACACGCAGGGTCGGAAAGTCGCATTTTGATTGGTCGAGCGTTTCAAAAAAGATTTACAGCAACACAACGTATCACCAGTATGGAGAGAAAAGCACAGAAGTGAACCATCAAGACAAGGCTCCGGCAGTTTTGGAAAACACAACTTGTAACCTTGTGAAACCTACAGGGCCCAAACATTATGGATCCTTATAACAACCTTTCTAGCCTTATAAAGAGTATCATGACTGCTCCAACATACATACGAGTCATTTTCAAACTGCAATATTATAGAGTCTGTTGTTTTCAAAATGTGGTCGTTTCCTAGTCTGAAACAAACCTCTCTCCCCCCTCCAAATGATTCCTTTACGGCCAGAACAGCACGCCAGGGTTTCAGTTTACCAACAACCACCCATCATTTATCAAATTTAGAAGCTGGAAATAATAAGCCATCTGTCATTTAGAGAAAATGAGTCGTGTCCAATGCCAAGATCGCGAGCTGCAACCCGTAACAAAAACAAAACGGCAGCTGCGTTCTTTTAATCTGCTTTACAGCTCGTATGCTGCATACGTACGCGGTGAAAAAGCATTCGCTGAAATGCTCCAGGTATGCTAGAATTCTGAGAAACTTCTGGAACTTAACAGGAGTCAATGCGCACACATGGATACCGAATAAATCCAAATCGTACACACACACACACACACAGTATCTACAATCACTGTTAAGTTCAGATTTACAGTCACTTTATTCCGGCACAGCTCTCCCTGTTAAATGCATCTGCGCATGCGCATTAGTGCGTCTTTGCTGAACTGGAGTTGCAATGACCAAGGTGTAAATGAGTTCTTGTATTGTGCCAACAAGTAAAGTGAGTAAAACTATAAAGTTGTCGTTATTGTGTAAACAATCACAGTTTCAGGAAAAGTCAAAAGAAGACAATAAGCCCCCCCACCGTTTGTTTAGTGCCTGGGCATCAGACTTCGCTAATATGTGCGCAAAAACAGAAAACCCTGGCAGCCGGAGGCCCCCGCAGCTGCAGGAAGTCACTGGCGCGCGTCTCTCAGCGGCGCACAATGCTAGCGGAGAGCGCTACTCACGGTGTTCAGCTCCGTGTTGATGTTGGTGGGGTCGTCTCCGCCCAGCACCACGATGCGGGCGGGCATGTAGCTGGAGTCCTCGCTGGCCACCAGCACTGCCAGCTGCCTGCATTCCAGAACGGGGGGGGGGGGGGGGGGGGCACATATTTTCAGTCGGGTTCAACTCTGTCCCCAAAGAGCACTGAGCAAATTCTCAAAGGGGGCAAGGGAGACTGAATGAACGCTAAACTGCGAGAGGGCCATACGCTCGTTCGTTTTTGTTTGTTTTGTTTGTTTGTTTGTTTCACACGATACGTTAACTGGCTTCATCTGTCACAGTGGCTACTCTGCCATACGCAAATGTAAACAGGCAATAATATAAGATGGTGCACACTTAAAACAAACAAACAAAAAAACAGCAGCGATTTAATGGAGATGTTGGAAGAGTTGTTGGCTATGGGCTATTTAAGCACACAGAGGTAGATGTTAAAGAAAAGCACATCCACCTCTCCATTTGCTGATGAAAGCAGCCCAGGGCGCCAACTGTGCACGTCCGAGAAAGGCATTAAAAATACCGATTCATTTTTTCAAGCAGAAAGGACACTCTGCCTTTCTTTTACATTTAAATATTTTTTTTATTCAGACAGAGGAAAGGCAGAGAGGGCTGCAGAAAGAGATGGGATCACAGTGTCTGAAGTGCCATGGTGGGGGATCAAACCCCCATGGGGGGGTGTCTGTATAAGGTTGAGTGCTGGCTGCCTTACAGACTGTGACACACACATACTCATCTCCACATTTAAACTATATTTTGTAGAGAAATCCACACAGCTGTCATAAGCTGCAGATAACATATGATTGCTTGTGTTGCCTTTTTTTTTTTTTTTTTTGTCTCCGATAACGATTTAGCCTATATAACATTTAAACACGCACTTTGAACACATTTACTGACTCGAGTCAGATACGTAACAAAACAAAGCCTGAGTCACAGATAACAAATCAGAGAGAAGAGAATGATAAGACGCACCTAATCACCACCCCCTTGTGCATGTAGATGTTGATGAAGTGGGAACCTGTGCAGCCGTTGGACTCCCAGAAGGTTTTGGGGTTCTTGTCGGTGAGCTTGTTGGCTCGGTGGTGATTGGAGGAGACCTCCACCTTCTCCCAGCACTTGTCCTCCTTCAGCTCCACACTGGACCCTGCGGGAGCCAATCAGCACACAGCTCAGGTTCGGACCGGCCGGTCGCACGACACAAAAGGGCATCCAGATATTAACATTCACGCTGAAGCTGAAGCGGCAGTCACATGACCCACTCACTGGACTTTAGCCACATGACCCAATGGACAACATCATGTGACCTATGGAGGACGTCCATACATTTACACTGAAGCTGAGGGGGCAAGTCATATGACCCGCTGGACAGTAGTCACATGACCCACTGGACAGTAGTCACATGACCCACTGGACATCCGTCACATGACCTGCTGGACATCCAGTCATTTGCATGCGAGTAAGAGGCCAGAGGCGGCGGCTAACGGACCTTGGCACAAGTTGCGGAGGAAGACGTCGAAGAAGGGGATGTTGATGGGCTGGTGGCTGCGGCGATGCTCCTCGATCTGGCCCAGGACCATCTGTGGAGAGGCCGGGAAGGGGAAGGAACAGGACAGAGTCAAACAGGGCGAGAACACCCTGGCATTCAAAACGTGAAGTGAATGAAGACCATACGCAGTGAAAACTAAACAGGCAAACTGATCATAATGCACACACAAGTGTGTTCCATTCAAATGCAAGACTATTAAAATACGCCAACAAACTGGCTTTCATCATTACTGGCCTGCTTTAAAGGGCACAGAGGGCTGTTTCCTGGGAGGGAAAATACTTTATTACAATCATCATATCATTACCATCAATGCACTATGAACATGATTTGCAATATCATTACCATTTATGCAATAAGAACAGATCATAATAAAGTGCAGGGAAACTATGGAAACGGCAAATCTGGACGCACAGATTTGGCCATCAGGGACTATTCTTTTTTTTAACGGCCCATTGATCCTGTTACCCCGCACTAGCAGCTGTCCCCCCCCCCCCCCACCGAAGCCTCTGCTCTATAGCGACCCACAGACGGCGGTACAGGAAAGCAGGAGGAGCCGGCGCCGGACCTGAATGCAGCCGGCCAGTATGCTGGTGGTCATCTTCTTGTAGAGGCTGGCGTACTTCTCGCAGTCCCCGATCAGGTCGCGCAGCTCGGTCACCAGCAGCAGGCTGGCGCTGTGCTTGTCCAGGGCCTTGATCAGCGCGTCCTTGGTGCCCAGGCGGCACATCACCACCGCGTAGTCCTTGTTGAGCGTGGCCAGCCGGTACAGGAAGCGGATGAAGAGCTGCACCACCTAGTGAAAGGAGGGGGGGGGGGCAAGGGCGTGAGAGACCACTGGGGAATGCACGCCGGGCCGGGGCCAGGCAAACAAACACTTTGGTTTCGTTTTACACGCACAGCATGTTACTCTGTTTCGTTTTAAGGACGGCAATAAAGATATTCAGTTCAAAACGTTTTATTTTCCAGTATAACATGGAATCCTCTATTTCCCCCTAAACCAGTGGTTCCAACCCCCGTTTCTGGAGATCTACCGTCCTGTACGTTTTAACTCAAACCCTAATCTGACACACCTGATTCTGCTCATTGGCAGCTCAGTGAGATCTCTAGCTGTCAGAATGAGGTGCAGCTTTTTTGGGGTTGGAAGTGAAAACCTGAAAACCTACAGGACTGTAGAACTCCAGGAACAGGGTGGGAAGCACTGCTCTAACCTCACACAGATAAGCAGGCAGATGCACACACCCTCACACCTTCTCTGTGCGGGCAGACTGTGAGTACAGTGAACAGCAGGTCCCTAGCCAGGGCTGCTCGCAGTACTGCATCAGTGAGAGGAGTGACAGGGCCCGGGCCCTACCTCTCGGTCATTGATGAAGGCGGTCATGGAGGACAGGCAGGGCTCTATGCTCTCGTGCCAGGGCAGCAGGTCCTCCTGGTAGTTGTCAAGGAACTTATTCAAAATCCTGAGAAGAAGAGTTGAACACACAGCCGGTCGGTTAGCTGTCGCAGTCACATCACAAACCTGGAGCCAAAAGTGCCCCACAAGGAAACAAAATGCACAGCAACTATCATTGGGACCTATTCACTTATTTCTAAAGCTACAGTAAGTATGGCTGACAACAAGCAAAATCCAATTTACCCAGCTATTCATAAATCAGTTTCTCTTTCCTTTATTTACTACAAACATCACCGTTAAAGGGACAGTACTACTTCACTATGACACAGTTACTAAAGTAATGGAGAAGTTTTCCCTGATCCAAGACTACAACAGCTGTGTTCGAGCTACGACCCCCCACGCCCAGACTTGGCCTCTCCAACCAACCAGCCGTCTGCACTGCCCCTAACCCCGCCCCCTCAGGACCGGACCGGACCGGACCGAGCCCCGCCCCCGCTGACCTCAGGATGGAGAGCTGCGTGGCCCGGTCCACGCGGTGCTGGTCCATCAGCCGCACCAGGTCCTGGAAGGTGTCCTTGTTGCGGGTCACCTGGTTGCGCTCCTCCTCCAGCTGCGAGGTGTCGTCGCACAGGAGCTGCTCCAGCGTCAGGATCACCTCCTTGGTGGCCGTCATCTCCTTCAGGCTCACCACCAGCATCTTCAGCCCCGTGTCCTTGAAGTCCAGCTCCTCCTTCGACTCTGCGGGAGCGAGGGGAGCGTCTACTGAAGGGCACCGGGATTGGTTCACATAGCAGACCGCCTCGACCAATTAGACTTCCAAAAAAAGGTTCAGGGGGGTTACGGGTTACGAGGTTCAGGGCGGGGGGGTTACGAGGTTCAGGGTGGGGGGTTATGGGGTTCAGGGCAGGGGGGTTATGGGGTTCAGGGCGGGGGGGTTACGGGGTTCAGGGCAGGGGGGTTATGGGGTTCAGGGCAGGGGGGTTACGGGGTTCAGAGCGGGGGGGTTATGGGGTTTGGGGCGGGGGGGAATCCAGGTTCGGGGCGGAGCGGTTACGGCCGCAGGCGTACCTTGCTTCTCCAGCTTGTGCACCATGGAGATGTGGTTGAGGGCGATGATGGCCAGCATGGTCTCCGCCCGCGGGGCGGACAGGCACTTCTGCAGGACGGCGCTGATCCCGCAGGCCACCAGCTGCTCCGCCAGGCTCTTATGGCTGGAGATCAGCATGATCACCACCAGCAGGCCGTCCCGCACCGACACCGTGGACCTGCAGGGGGCAGCAGCGTCAGCCATACCGCAATACGCACCGTTAGAAATGATAGACATAGGTATCAAGATCTTCAGTCAGTAACCCCACCAAAGACACCAACTTGTTCCTCAAGACATCGGCTTTCCAACCATACGAAACATGATTGCGCTGTGTCATGGAGAACCTAAGGTTCACATAATGCTGATCCAATCGGATGTTTTGCAACCGAGCACTGTCTCTTTATCACACCCTGCTGAATCCCTGACTGCACAGAAAACAGAGCCAGTTTTCCTTTGGGCCCCACTTCTGTAAGCCGCTTTACACTACCGAAGCCATTCAGATCAAGTACTTTGGCTACAAGGGTACAACAGAATGGAACCTACAACCTTTCACAGTTACAAGCCCAATTCCCTAAACGCCCCCTGATAAGAGGGGAAAGATAAAGCAAAAATAAATTTAAAAAAATACAGTAAGAAAATGTCACATTGTGTAAGAGAAATTAAAAGGACACGGCTGATGGGCGTGGCGACGCTCGGTGGGCGGGGCCTACCCCGGGGTGTTGAGCATGAGCTCGATGGCGGCGGGGATGGCGCCCAGCAGGCCCGCGGAGCCCTCGGGCGTGGCGGAGCCGATGCTGGCGAAGATCTCCAGCATCATCTGCGTGCCCGACTCGGACAGGGGCAGGCACCGGCCCATGCTGCGGATGTCGTGCTTGCTGGCCCCCGTGATCACCTTCAGGGCCTGGGGGAGGGGGTGGGGGACAAGGGCCCAACGTTAAAAACCCAGGTCCCAGAGCGCTGTCCTGCCTGTGTGCTTCTGTTTTCTGCCAAACTGTCCTGCCTGTGTGCTTCCGTTTTCTGCCAAACTGTCCTGCCTGTGTGCTTCCGTTTTCTGCCAAACTGTCCTGTCTGTGTGCTTACGTTTTCTGCCAAACTGTCCTGCCTGTGTGCTTCTGTTTTCTGCCAAACTGTCCTGTCTGTGTGCTTCTGCCTTAAGCCAAAGACTTAGTGCCCTAACACGTTTCTCCCCCCAAGGAGGAAATAATGCTAGTCAACAACATTGTCTGGTTATCTGACAAAATCTAGGGCAGAAGTTCACAGGACTTGAAGGGGCTCTTCTGTGAGGGGTGGGGGGGGGGGGGGGGACACAAGGACGCAACGTTAAAAACCCAGCTCCAGAACCCGGGTCCCAGAGCGCTGTCCCGCCTCCTGCAGTGTGCTTCTGCCTTAAGCCATAGACTCAGTGCCCCTAACACTGTTTCAGTTAGTCAACAACGTTGTCTGCCATCACAAAATTTGGGGCAGAGGTTCACAGGCCTCGGAGGGGCTTCCTCTGAGAGGACTCACCGCCAGCGCGATCTTCTGCACCTGCGTGCAGCCGGGGTGCTCCTGCATGAAGGACAGGATGGCCTTGACCCCGCCCTCGGTGGCGAAGGACACCCGCCACTCGTACCGCAGCATGAGGATGCAGACGAGGCGCAGCGTGCTCACCACCACCTCCTGGGGCTGGCCGCTCAGCCTCTCCACCAGCAGCTTCAGGATCTTATCCCTGCGCGGGGGGCGGGGGGGGGGGGGGGGGGGGGGGGGGGGGGAGGGAGAGAAAGGGAGGGGGAGGGGAGAAGAGGGACAGAGAGAGAGAGAGGGAGGGAGGGAGGAGAGGGAGATAGAGAGAGAGAGAGAGAGGGAGGGAAGGAGGGAAGGAGGAGAGGAGGGAGAGAGAGAGGAGAGAGAGAGAGAGAGAGGGAGGGAGGGAGGAGGGGGAGAGAGAGAGGGGGAGGTGAGAGAAAGGGAGGGGGAGGGGAAGAGAGGGACAGAGAGAGAGAGAGGGAGGGAGGGAGGAGGGAGATAGAGATAGAGAGAGAGGGAGGGAAGGAGGAAGGGAGGGAGAGATAGAGAGAGAGAGAGAGAGAGAGAGAGAGGGAGGGAGGGAGGGAGGGAGGGAGAGGGGGCGAGAGAGAAGGGAGAGACAGGGAGAAAGATAGAGAGGGCAACAGAGAAAGAGAGGGAAAGAGGGGGCGAGAGAGGGAGAGGGGTGAGAGAGAGGGAGAGTCAGAGGGAGAGATAAGACCTTGCTCAGCTCAGATCAATAACTTGGTACCACCTTCAGGTTCATATCCAGGAGAGAGAGGAGAGAGACAGGCAGAGCTCAGTGTCTCGGCCTTCACATGGAGTCTCCAGTTTTAATGCATCAGGCCCTCCATTAAAACAAAGTCAGGGCCAACACACAACCAGCAGAGCTTTACCGCTCACCCAAGCATGGCTCCCATCCGTCTGCAGCAGGCTAATATACTTAGCGGCGCAAGATGATTAAGAAAGAATTTACCGGAAGAGTGAAAATGCCAAAGCATGGACAGCACAAGCAAACAGTTCCAGGCACAGTCCAAGCTGCCCACTGGAGAGGGATTCGGCAGAAAGGGAAGGGGGTTGGGCGCCCACCGGATGGTCTGGGCGGAGTCCGTCCTCAGGCTGCTCCTCTCCTGGGGCCCCTCGTCTATCAGGATCTTAGCGATGAACTTCATGCCGGCCAGCTGCTGGCCCGGGTCCGAGCCGCTCTTCTTCATGATGTCCACCACCTCCCCCATCTTCTCCAGCGAGTTCTTCTTGCCCTGGATCTTCGGGTTGTTGAAGACTGGGGAGAGAGAGACCAGAAGAGACGTCCAAACGCTGCCCGTGCATTACGTAAGGGACTATAACGCCTATTCTGTGGAGCACTTCTAGCACACCGCTTCAAAAATACTATTAATGAAGCTTTTTGCTATCGCTATCATCATAATCATTCAAACTTGTTTTTGGCTTTGGCCGCAAACCTGTGTCGCAAGACCAGCAACAGTTTAATTGTGTTTGCTCCAAACACTGGGCTCACAGAGAGTACGCTCTCTCTGCCATCAGGGAGACGGTAACATTAAACAGTTCAATGCCTTCATACGTCTCCGGGGAACCAGGCAAATCACCATCCTAGAGCACTCATTTACTCATAATACGTTACTGCTCCTTCAAATGACCCGTTCAGTAACCAACACCAGGGGTAAAACATTTCACTGTCTCGTTACCCCTGTCCCCTGCCCTGCCCCCTGCCCTGCCCTGCCCTGCCCCCCCCCCCCCCCCACACACACCCCTCCACAAATGACACTGAATTGACCGCAACGGTCGATGCAGCGCCAGGAAGCCGCTAGCTGCTCCGCGCGCGGCTAACCGCTAACCTTTCATCTTCTCCTCCAGGTCCTCGGGGTACTTGGACTCGTCCTCCTTGGGCAGCTCGCTCTCGGCGTCCGAGCTGCTGCAGTTGCCCGAGTCGGAGGGCGCCTCCTTCTTGGGCTTCTTGGAGACGGAGCCCAGGTTGGCCAGCGAGGAGGAGGAGGAGGTGGAGGCGCAGGGGCCCTGCCCGTCCAGCTCCATGGGGCTGAGGGAGGCGTGCAGCAGGTCGTCCTCCAGGCCGCCGCCGCGCTGCAGGTAGTGCCGGGCGAAGATGTGCGAGCACTGCAGGTCGCGCAGGCAGGACGGCGGCAGCGCCTGCTTCAGGTAGTGCAGCACCTTCTGCGCCACCTCGCCGGGCACCGACAGCTCCACCAGCGCCACCTCGTCCAGGTCCTCCATCTGGGGGGATGGGGTAATGCGACAGGGGCGAGACAGCGATGACATCAGCTTACAGGTAGGAAACAGCAAGCCTCCTCCAATCACACAGATAATGCTGGCAACAGCTAATAAAACAGAACGTCCAAAGAATAATGCTGACGGTGGATACTCTCTGGCCATACTTTCAGGCTTAGTTTGTATAAGCAGGAAGTAGGAAGCATTCATCAGCAAACACAATCATAGCTGTTCTATTGGTTGTTTAAAATTCTGTGATTCTTTGTGCTTGTTCCCCACCAGTGTGGTGACATCACAACTGTTTAATACCTGTTTTTTTTTTTGTCACTGGGAAGGGGCATTCAAATCAACATACACAATTCCAGCATACACTTATTCACAAGCAAATCTTGTACACCTTTAGAGGAGGAGGAAGATGGTGAACGTCTGGATGAATGTTCTCTCAAGCTGCACAGGAAGAAAGCCAGCATGTGCGAATCGTGTTAGTGAAGAGAGAGAGAGAAAAAGAGCGAGCACAGAAAGTGTTCAAATACAGAAGGAGAGCAAACAGAGGGGGAAAGAGAAAGTAAATATGAAAAGCAAACAGAAAGACAAAGGGAAGGAGAAAAAGGGAGCGTGAGGGAACACAGAAGGTGTGCAGGTTTGTGTGTGGGCGCGCGTGTGTGGGCGCTCGTGTGTGTGTGTGTGTGTGTGCGTGCGCATGTGTGCGTGTGTGTGTGCTCCAGGCTCACCTGGTCATCCAGGCTCTGCCTCAGGATGGCGTCGACCTCCTGCTGCTGCTTCGGCTCCAGCTTCTTGATGAAGAAGAGCACCTCCCACCACTCGGCCCGGCTCAGGGCCCCGCCCTCCTCCTGCAGCCCCTCGGCCAGGTAGGGCAGGGAGTACAGCCCCCCGGGGGGCTTGGAGAAGAACGTTTGGCTCACTGACAAACAAAGACAAGGATACGCGCACACACACACACACACACACACACACACGCACACACGCACACACACACACACAAGCACGCACGCACACACACACACACACACACACACCACACACACACACGCACGCACACACACACACACACACACACACACACACACGCACACACAAACAGACAAGAGCGAGAGTTAGTCAGTCACAGAGTCAAAAGAAATGGCCTTTCCCCAAAATGGTAGGACAACGCTGGCAAGAGAAGAAGTCTCTGAGAAGTCGTGTTTCTTCACTTCCACACAAGTTCTCTAATGTATCGGCCTGTGGTTTCAACGCTGGCTGATACAAGCATACCTTCACCTTCAAACGCATATGCGGTACGTTACATGACAGATGGACTCATGGAGGTCTTACCAGCTGTGAGTTTTAGAGTCTCTGTGAAGTAGGCTCCCTTACCAGCTGTGAGTTTGAGTCTCTGTGAAGGAGGCTCTCTTACCAGCTGTGAGTTTGAGTCTCTGTGAAGGAGGCTCTCTTACCAGCTGTGAGTTTGAGCGTCTCTGTGAGGGAGCTGGCCTTCTCCTGCGTCTCCTTCTCTGCCTGCCCGCTGGTCCCACTGCCCAGGATCTCGATCATGTGCCAGTGAACCCAGTACGTCCGGGAGAGCGAGTTCCAGTACACCTGAGACACACAGGAGACATCGGTTTCACTCAAATAAATAAATAATACACCCGCAAATACACTACAGGTCCAAAAGTATGTGGACACCTGAACATCACACCCATATGTGCTTGTTGAACATCCCATTCCAAAACTATGGGCATTAATATGGAGTTGGTCCCCCCTTGACTGCTATTGCAGCCTCCACTCTCGTGGGAGGGCTTTACAGTAGATTTTGGAACACGGCTGCAGGGATTTGCTTCCATTCAGCCACAAGAGCATTAGCGAGATCAGGCACTGATGTTGGGCGATAAGGAAGCTCTGGATCGCAGTCGACATTCCAATTCATCCCAAAGGTGTTCAGCGGGGTTCAGCTCAGGGCTCTGTGCAGGGCAGTCTTCCACACCAAACTCTGGCAAAACCACTCCTTTATGAACCTCACTTTGTGCACGGGGACATTGTCATGCTGAAACAGGAAATGGCCTTCCCTAAACGGTTGCCACAAAGCTGGAACCACACAATTCTCTAGAATGTGATTGCATTCTGTAGCATTAAGACTTCCCTTCACTGGATCTAAGGGGCCTAGCCCAAACCATGACAGAGCGGAGAGAGCAGAGAGAGCAGAGAGAGCAGAGAGAGCAGAGAGAGCAGAGAGAGCAGAGAGAGCAGACAGAGCAGACAGAGCAGACAGAGCAGACAGAGCAGACAGAGCAGACAGAGCAGACAGAGCAGACAGAGCAGACAGAGCAGACAGAGCAGACAGAGCAGACAGAGCAGAGAGAGCAGAGAGAGCAGAGAGAGCAGAGAGAGCAGACAGAGCAGACAGAGCAGACAGAGCAGACAGAGCAGACAGAGCAGACAGAGCAGACAGAGCAGACAGAGCAGACAGAGCAGAGAGAGCAGAGAGAGCAGAGAGAGCAGAGAGAGCAGAGAGAGCAGACAGAGCAGACAGAGCAGACAGAGCAGACAGAGCAGACAGAGCGGAGCACGCTCCAGCTACTGCGCAAAGCATGGCGCGGAATCCTAAACGCGACGCGCGCACTCAAAGACGCATCTCTCCTCGTGATTGGATGGTTTCTATTTCTTCATTTTTTTTTCTTTCTGCCAGCTCTGCAAGGCACGCGGGCTGAATGAAAAGATGGAGACAGACGGCTCGGAGGCAGAAGAGCAGAGAGACCGGCGAGGCCGAGGGACTGCGTCTCTGGGCCCTCGACAGCAAGCCAGCGTCCGACTGACACAACGAAGAAAAAGACAGAAGCTGACTCACTCTCTCTCTCTCTCTCTGTGTGGCAGGCCAAATACTCCGCTACTCCTCTTAATAATGAAGCTGCTTTGTACTTGGTGCAATGCAAAAACAGGAAATTCCTACCAAGAACTCAAAGTCACTGCTGATGAATACACAATCAAATTTATTACATTTCAGTTGTCTCTGTCAGACTACTGGCAATGTTACTTTTTGTGTCACTTAAGACTTGAGATAAAAATTTAACAGAGCACTAGTAACTGTATTCTGTCTACTTTTTTTAATTTCCTTGGACTGGATCACTATAATATGACACCATTTCAACTCACATCGTCCCACATTGCAGCAGTTTAACTTAATCGCTTCCCAGGTAAACATAGGGACACACAAACGCCTTCGGTAGCACACCCAGGGCCCAAACGGTTCCCCATGAACAGGGAAGCAGGGAGCTGAAGGAAGTATTCACCAGTGGTTTCTCCCGCACCTCGTTAGCTCTGCTTTTGCATTATTACTCCCTCTGGGAAACAACACTCCTTCCGAAGATTTATCCCAGTGTAACCGTAAAAAAAAACAAAGCAATTCCACACTGAACAAGACTGACTGACTGACTGACTGATTGACAGAAAGGAAGAATCTTATTATGCCATAGAGCTGGATGCTCCATGCGACAAAATAGGTTAAGTGTTTAAAAAAAGGAGCTTCTTATTTGGGAGTTGGCACCGTTACCGTTCGTCGGTGAGCAGAGCATCTCCCTCAGAATCTGGAGCAGAGGGAAAATGGTGGGTCTGGTTATTAAGAGTGTGATATAACAGGGAGGGACCGTCTGTACCACAAAAGAAAAAAAAAAAGGAACATCCAAATAAATCTAAGATGAACGGCAAATGAGTCTAAATCAGCAGAGAGTCGCCTTGGAAACGGCTGGACGAGGACAGGAGCGGAAGGGCAAACACGACTCTACCTTATAAATAATGACCTGCAGACCTATTGCTCTGTTCCAACAGGACGGCCATTTTACTCATTTTTCCAGAAATGGACACCAAGAGATTACAAATGTCAGAAAAAAATTTGTACATGAAACACTGCATGTGAGCTGGGCTTTTCAGCTTGAAGCAGCCAGGTACAATGTGTTCTCAGGATGCCTTCAAATGTAACACGAAAGAATCGGAACACCAGTTCATCCTTTCACAGGTCACTGTTGCTCTTCTCATGTTTCAACTCTTAATTAAAATAAAACTTGCTCATTTCAAACAGCACTTCCAGAGAAAATGAAAGCACAGAGGTCATCCGAGTTCTTCTGTACACAAACATTGGGCCACACGTCCAAAATCAATCCGGTCAATTCAAATCAATCAGATATTCTTAGCGGTTTAGAAAGACACACGCAAATAAGAATTCCAGTAATACACAAAGCAAAATGACCCATTACCTAACCCCCTTTAACTAAGACAAAGGTAAATTACAGCCTACCTAATTCATAAATGTAGGAACAGAGATATTTTCTGCGTAAATGAGACCCAACAGGAAGGCCACCGTAGAGATTAGGCTCTCATGCTGCGGGTCTGCAGGAAAGCTGCGCCAGGGACTTCCTGTGATGTCACAGTTTATGTGAGCTGGGCGCATGCCAGGCAGTAGGTCTGAGGAAGCTCTCTGAACGGCACAGAAAGTGAAACCTGCCCTAACAGCCGAGGAAGCCTACAGGCTGGCGACACAGTGGAAACAGATACCCTGAAACAGAGTATTATCTGTTATACAGTACTGAGTATTATCTGCAAACTGATGATTTACACACACTCCAGAGGAAGCTAACCCGGCCAGTTCATGCACATATTCTACATCTTTTAGTGTGCGGAAGGGAGAACAGGTTTTATGTCTATCTGTCCCAGTTGCAGCCACTATTTGTTTTTGAAAAAGCTTAAATTCCATATTCCAAATAGGGCAGTTCCTTTTTTTGAATCTATTTTCCCCCATTTTCCTTTTTGTGCAATTAATGTAATTGCCAAAGGCTCCTCAGTCAAAATGAAACCCAGTTTGCTAACCGCCATGCAGCAAACGCAGCTCAGTCCCTTAAACGCAGGCTCTAGCCCTGTGTGAGGTAGAGGGGCAGTACCTGTGTGAGGTAGAGGGGCAGTGCCTGTGTGAGGTAGAGGGGCAGTACCTGTGTGAGGTAGAGGGGCAGTGCCTGTGTGAGGTAGAGGGGCAGTACCTGTGTGAGGAAGAGGGGCGGTACCTGCGTGAGGTAGAGGGGCAGTGCCTGCGTGAGGTAGAGGGGCAGTACCTGTGTGAGGTAGAGGGGCAGTGCCTGTGTGAGGTAGAGGGGCAGTACCTGTGTGAGGAAGAGGGGCGGGTACCTGTGTGAGGTAGAGGGGCAGTGCCTGCGTGAGGTAGAGGGCAGTACCTGTGTGAGGTAGAGGGGCAGTGCCTGCGTGAGGTAGAGGGGCAGTACCTGTGTGAGGTAGAGGGGCAGTGCCTGCGTGAGGTAGAGGGGCAGTGCCTGTGTGAGGTAGAGGGGCAGTACCTGTGTGAGGTAGAGGGGCAGTGCCTGTGTGAGGTAGAGGGGCAGTACCTGTGTGAGGAAGAGGGGCGGTACCTGCGTGAGGTAGAGGGGCAGTGCCTGCGTGAGGTAGAGGGGCAGTGCCTGCGTGAGGTAGAGGGGCAGTGCCTGCGTGAGGTAGAGGGGCAGTGCCTGCGTGAGGTAGACGGGCAGTACCTGCATGAGGTAGAGGCGCAGTACCTGTGTGAGGTAGAGAGGCAGTACCTGCGTGAGGCAGAGGGGCAGTGCCTGCGTGAGGTAGAGGGGCAGTACCTGTGCGAGGTAGAGGGGCAGTACCTGTGTGAGGTAGAGGGGCAGTACCTGTGTGAGGTAGAGAGGCAGTACCTGCGTGAGGCAGAGGGGCAGTGCCTGCGTGAGGTAGAGGAACAGTGCCTGCGTGAGGTAGGGGGGCAGTACCTGCGTGAGGAAGAGGGGCAGTACCTGCATGAGGTAGAGGGGCAGTACCTGTGTGAGGTAGAGGAGCAGTACCTGTGTGAGGTAGAGGCGCAGTACCTGCGTGAGGTAGAGGCGCAGTACCTGCGTGAGGCAGAGGGGCAGTGCCTGCGTGAGGTAGAGGGGCAGTGCCTGCGTGAGGTAGAGGGGCAGTGCCTGCGTGAGGTAGAGGGGCAGTGCCTGCGTGAGGTAGAGGGGCAGTACCTGTGTGAGGTAGAGGCGCAGTACCTGCGCGAGGTAGAGGAGCAGTACCTGTGTGAGGTAGAGGGGCAGTGCCTGTGTGAGGTAGAGGGGCAGTACCTGCGTGAGGTAGAGGGGCAGTACCTGGGCGAGGTAGAGGGGCAGTACCTGCGTGAGGTAGAGGGGCAGTACCTGTGTGAGGTAGAGGGGTAGTACCTGCGCGAGGTAGAGGTGCAGTACCTGTGTGAGGTAGAGGGGCAGTACCTGTGTGAGGTAGAGGGGCAGTGCCTGCGTGAGGTAGAGGGGCAGTACCTGCACAGGTGGCGAGCCGTCGTTGCTGTATCGGAAGTCCCCCTCGTCGCCGGCGCTGACCTCCTCGTAGTCCTCCAGCATGCGGACCAGCATGCCGCTCTTCAGGTTGTCCTGCACGTACTCCACGTAGGCGGTGCGGCTGGCGAAGTCGGTGCGCGTCTTGAAGCTGTTGGCCGCCTTGCGCTTGGGCGGGGCGGCGGCCATGACAGTGGGCGAGGCGGAGAAGCGGGGCTGGAAGATGGAGCGCACGGGGCGGGGCCCCTCGTCCCTCCCGGGGGACATCAGGGAGCCGGCCTGCGGCGGCTGGCGGTTGCGGTCCCAGCCCATCACGCGCACCAGCTCCGAGATCAGGTTGGCCATCGCCATGGTGAACTCGAACTCCCGCTGCACCCGGGACTGCTCCGTCTGGTGGCCCGCCCCCAGGGCCGAGGAGGAGGAGGAGGAGTAGCCCGAGGAGGAAGAGGAGGAGCCGCCGCCGCCCTCCTGCCGCTCGGAGCTGGACTCCACCCCGGCCGTGTTCAGCTTGTCCATGAGGGACGTCACGCACAGGTAGCGCTTCACCAGAGAGAACAGCAGCTTTCCCGGGATCTGCAATTCAAATGGCGCTTTGTAGTTACTCAGCCGCACGTGGGGACACAGAGGAAAATAACCTCATCCCCTCTAACCAACACAAGCCGAACTGCAGTCCTGTTAAATGATCATAGTGGTGTCAGTGCAGTAGATTTTTTTTTATAGATGGTGAAAGCGCAGTGAGACTGATACAAATTGCTGACTGCCGTATTATTTTTTTAAAATGGAGCTGTAAAACGGTGGCTTCATGACACCATTAGAAATTTTATAATACACATAATACGCACACACACACACACACACACACGCACACACTCTTGCATGCATCCCTCACACACGCACAGCTTGCACGCACCTCACACGCACGCGTTAGAGCATTCTAAAGTGTGACGCATGCCGAACAAAAGAACGGACCCTAAACGCCGTTCCCCTACCTGTCGATGCACGGTGCTCACCTGGGGCAGGTGGATCCCCTCGAAGGAGATGCCGTGCTCCTCGGAGGAGGTGGTTTCGGCAAACAGCTCCAGCAGCGTGTAGCGATTGTCGAAGTCCATGTGCTGCTCGATCCCGTCCTGCTGGCTGAGGGACAGGAGGACGTAGGCTCGACTCCCTGCGAACAGAGGAACGAAACAAAGGCCCCGGTCACTTGTGTGTTACCCACGTCCCCACAAAGGTGCAAATCCAGGTCGGGATACACACATTTTACAGGGCTCCGCTGGTCCAGTGCAGTGGCGCTGACTCTTCAATATCAACAGCCATGTCAATCATTTTACTGAGTTGCAAAAACATTCTAAAGGCAGGGCTGTATGCGTTTCTGGATTTCGAGACAAAATTCGCGCTGAAGTATTTAACTATCCCAATTCTTACATAATTGATATTTTAGCTATGTTTCTTGACGAGTTCATGAACAGCGGCAGACGACTGTCCTTCGGACCAAACACAAAATATCTTATTTCGGTCTAATCAATGGCTGAACCAACATAAGTATATTCAGCCAATTTGGCCAGTGTAATTGGTGACACCAGCCGTGCATGAATGGAATTGGCCACTCTTGTCCAAAGGGGTCCTGGCTCTCGCCCAGTACACGCTGGGATAGGCTCCAGCATCCCCCCCCCCCACCACCCCCCACCCCGCAACCCGGACCAGGAATAAGCGAGCATAGATAATGGCTGGTTGGATGGACGGACGGATGGATGGATCCGAAGGGGAACTTCTGCAAAGCGACGGCATCATTGCTATTCGAGCGCAGTGAGCCTTGAGGGGGTACTCGAGGGTACGGCTCGTACGCTGAGGCGGCTGTGCCCGTCTGCTCTGGGAAGCTGCCAGGCCTTCGGTGCCACCACGCAGCGTCAGCACTCTGTCACAACTTTGGCTGACGAGGCACATCCTAAAGCACGACCACGCTGGTCAGGGGCTGCTCTCCGAGGGGCTCATAGTGGACACCATGAACCCTGTAAGCTACATTAAAAAAAAAAAAATTTTTAATACAGAGGGGACTGGGGAGGGAAACACATTAAAATCAATTTGGATCAAAAGTAGGCCGATTCATGCCTGAATTGGTGCGCAGCAGGGTTGCTGAGAGACTACAACAAAATGCTACCAATACGATACCCGGCAGTGAAAAAAGCTAATTCTGGCAACGATAACTGATAATGACCAAGACAAAAACAGCAGCTTAAATGTTTAATTCAGCTTGAGGAACAGAGGCTGGTTGTCCCCCCAAATGGCACTGCCAACATTTCTCTCGCCTTCAGGACACGGTCTGTCCAAGTCTCAAGTCGAGGCTTGCCCCATTTGTTTGTTTCAATTTGCCTGGGACAACCAATGACAACCGTTGTATTTATTTATTTATTTATTTATTTATTTTAAACCTGTCAGGTTTGCGGAGGCTGGAATTCCTTGGTCTGCCATTATAAATCGCCATCTTAATGACACCTTTCCGATTTTCGCTTCTTGTCAGACCAGTCTCATTAGCCACGCCCCCCCCAGGCTAGACCCCCTCCAGCCCTTGTATGCAAATGAGGGAGAATGACTGGAGGCCCATGTACCTGCCGCAGCCCTCTGCCAATCGGCTCGCAGTAGCCATGGCAACGGGGGGGGGGGGGTGAGCAGCCCACAAGATAAACGATCGCTGGAAGATGTCCCCCCCCCGAGCAGGGGGGAATGCGGCACTGTGAACAACACCACGGGTCGGGCAGCCAGTGTAGTATAAGGAGTAAGGAGTTGGTCTTGTAATCTAAAGGTCACAGGTTCGATTCCCAGATAGGACACTGCCGTTGTTACCCTTGAGCAAGGTACTTAACCTGCATTGCTTCAGTATATATATCCAGTTGTATAAGTGGATGCAGTGTAAATAGTATGTGATAATGTTGTGTAAGTCGCACTGGATACGAGCGTCTGCTAAATGCCTGTGATGCAATGGGTTCAGCTGCATCCGGTTCGTTAGGAAGGACCAGCCCAGTTAAAGCCCCCGCGTACAGCACACAGAGACTCAAAGCCACTCAGCCTTCCCGTTTCTGCAGAGGTCAGCTACGTTGTGCCGACTTCTCTCCACAAATGACACTCTGGAAGGGGGAGGGACGGACAGACAGACAGACAGACGGCCAGCCTCCCACTTCACACCAGGTCCAGGGCAGCCACTAAAATGACACATCGTTTGATTAACTTGTACAAAGCTACGGCAACCTAGCGCATTTTAATTAAGCACTTAGCGAAATTGAAAATTCACTTGCAGCACATCACCTTAAAATCGCAACTCTTGTCATATCGTAACGTGAATCTGATCAATTCTGACAGCGTAGTGCATTCTCTCCATTATAATATACACACAGAAAAATGAAAAATGATTTTGTGTAAGGGGCTATTATTTGTGGAAATACCCAGCTTGCTTGCATGCGTGTGCACTGCCCCCACGTGCCCTGTGACGTTGGGCCCTGTGCAGGTCAGCAGTGGAGCAGACGCTCTCCTCTGAAGCAGGCCGAGCAGCGGCTGCTGCTCCTTCACAGTCCGCCAGCGACGCCCACGCAGACCACAAGGGGCGCAACGCTGTGCGACCAGCTTCCGCGGGGACACCGCGGGCGCCCATCCGGTCAGAAGCAGAAGCTGATGTGTGACCAAGACAACCCCGCCCGCTACGTCCCGCCTCCCTGGATGACGCAGCAGCCAATCGCATGACTGCCTGCCAGGCCGTTTGCCACAATACAAAGCGAGCTTTGATATATACAAAAGTATTCAATTTTGCAAACAAACACATCCTTTGTTTTTCTTGATTAAATCCAGTTACTCGGTTATTTTACTGTATGCGAAGGACGTATTTTCTTTAAATCCGGACATAAGAGGAAGTCGTATTTATTGTGCAACCGACAACACAGCATTTTCTGCCAAAGAGAAGTCAGCTTGAACAGGGAATCCGTGTCAGACCAGAAGCTCGAGTGATTTAAGCGGTTTACATAAAACACACTTTAGATTCTTTACGTAAAAAAAGACACTATTATTTTCCTGTTTGTTAATTTGAAAAGGAAAGCGATTGCACTTTTGACATCACGTCCAAAATTAATGCAAGACAAAAATATCCAATTAACATTACCGTTTTATATAATACTGGCATTGTGTTATCATTAATGCATCATAACAAGGCTCCTGGATGGTTCATTATGTGTGATGGATGTAGGCTAAATCTGCAATGATAACTAGCTGGCAGGATCGGTCTGAGGATCAGTCTGAACTGGCAATGTTAACTGATTTTCTAGTAAAACGGCCATTTCACAGCATGGTGGAGAAAAGACTTTTCCTTGTCATTACACAACATTACATCATTGCATTACATCACACGATTACACAGCATCCAGAGTGAGGTACGGCAGTAAATGTCCGGGCGAAGTAGCTTGCAAATTCACCTACCCCAGGGGGGACATTCGCAATACACAGGAGAGGACGAGACCGTGTTAAATTTCACCACTGCTCTTAAAACTCACTGTAACTAGCATGCATAAATGTCAAACCGAGCTACAAGATGAAATATAGGAGAAAAAAATAAATAAATAAACGCACAGCCCAGTTCCTCCATTCTGTCGTTATGCCACCTGCTAACAAGCTGGCCTGACTCATACTGGCAGGCCCGAATTTCAGACATGTGCTGCAAGGACACAGAACACTGCCCAGAGCTGGGCAGCGGCCAATCAGAGCGGGAAGAAGAGCCTTCCAATCAGGACGCGCATATGGGCAGCATACGCCTGCCCAATCGCACGCTGCATACAAGGACAGATCGGGCTTTCACTTCGGCTGGGGCAGAGGAGGAAGAGACGGCCCGGGACATTTTCCCCATGACGACACAGATAACAAGGCAACAGGTGGGCCCCCAGGACCACACTAGAAAAAGGGGGGGGGGGGAGAAAGGTCGCCCCCGGTGAAAGCGTTCGGTGACTCAGAGACGAGGAAATGACTCAGCGGAGATTGGGAAGCTGGGGTGAACGACGCCTCACACCACGGCAGGCCCCGCCTCCCGAGCCCCGTGGACAGATTCAATAACAGCGTGATTCACCACCAGCCCTTCCACACTAAATACACTGAGCGGAGTCAACCCTGGGACGCAGAGCACAGACACAAAACCAAACTCAGGCCAGGATTTTACTGAGGTTTTTGTGAGGGCACTGTAAGATTATGTATGGAGTTATGAGAATACGCATTTCTTATGCTGTGTTTTTTCTAGTTATTGTTTTGACTTTGTTTTTTATGTGGCTTTTGAACCAAGAAATGTCTGATGGAATCGCTGTGTGTCACTTACATGAAATTACTTATATGAACTGTATTAATAATCGGGCTGATTGATGAGATTATTTGCTTGCATGGATGGTTCAGCCAAAACTTGTCCATGAAGCAGGGAAATGGGTGCATCTTGGAAATAACATGCAAATTTTTTGCGAATGAATTCTTAATTCAGAAAACAGAGCATACCAATTTCTTTACAGAACAAAACTAGGCTTTCCAAAATTCTAAAGAAAACGGAATCAGTTTCTAACACTCGTTACATTGGTTACACTAGCCAGAGGGTGGTTCTCTATTGGCTCCATATGCTCCGAGGACCCCTATAGGCTCAGCCTGCTACAGTAACCGGTGGAGACGGACGGTAGGCGGAGCCAGTACGCTACATCACTCCCTTCAGTTAGTGCGCTGTGGCAGAACCCGGGCCGTACGCGTGACCTGAACCGCTGCGGTATCTCTCCAGCTCTGGAGATGGACGGCACGTTAGGAGGTTATTAAAAGCGAGCTGTGCAAATTTTCCCCGGGATAAGAGCGCCTCGCTAATCGCCCGAGCGAATGCAAACGACGCGCTGGCCTTGACTGCGGCGGGCTGTGCTAGACCGGTTCCAGCTCCAGAGCGGAGAACATCGGCGGCAAACGCACGGGTTAAAACGAGCACGGCCTGATCGCGTCCGACGACAACGCTCGATATCGGGGTCCAGGCCCGAGACGTCCCACTCGTCCCACAAAGAACGATATAATCTGCGTGCAGGCGGAGGCTGCACACGCCCTTTCTGTCAGAAGCACGTTCTGAGTGCCTTAACCAAACCGGTGTGCCTGCAGGTGTTCAGTTATGGACGCACGTGTTCTCTGATCTCTCCTTTGGCTGCTCAGAGCAATATTTTTTGCCCCGCAGTTTGAGTTGTTTCGTGAGAAAACACGCGAACATCTAAACAACAAGCTTAAGCACTGCAGATCAATGAGCCTGCAGTACTCCAACCCTGCTTGGCCTCTGCATTGTCTCTGAGCTTATCTGGAAACTGGCCCCTAAAAGGGTTGGTAAACAGCACACAGAAAACAGATGTGTAAGGGGGAAAGTGTGCTTGAATAACAGAGGAACAGCTAGTCAGTAATTTAGCCTGCCTTCTTTCCCCGGCCCTGGTGAGTAAGTACAGTTCTGTGATACTGTACTTATAGGACATAATGATGCGCGCAAGCAGGCCAAAACAAAGCTCTATATTTACCGCAAGAAACACAAGACTTGCACTGCTAAACAACAGTCACTTCAGCGACAACAAACAAGTGCTGTCAGCCACTGGCCGCCTGCTGACTCAGAAATGACTAGCGAAGCACACGAAACAAGAAGCAACGCAGCCACAACAGAGAGCACAGATTTCGAGAGGCAGAGTACACCTCGAAAAAGCCCACAGCCACAGCTACTGTACGCACAAAGGTCAGACAGACTGCAGCGAATGTGTGCCACCCTGCTGGAGAGAGCCACCGCACTGCAGAAGACTGCTAATCCGCGAGAGATGTCAAGGCATCTACACCAAAAACATGGCTGAGGTGACACAACAGAACCAAGGGAGGATAACTTCAACATGCCCTTTATGGAGATGCAATGGGAAAGGAAGAGAAAGGAAAAAGGGTTAAAGGTTAATTCTGGGTAAATTCTGGGTCGTCGTCCCCCCCCCCCCCCCCCGACTTGGACCCATTTTCCAAACATGTGGACCACTAACGATAATTTTGGCACAGTTTTCTTTTTGGCAGAGCTTTGGACACCTGGACAACTGCTCCACTCTGCTGTGCCATGCAGTGTAATGGGCCCACACAAACAAGCCTTGAAATGCTTCGAAAGCTGGTTTTCCACCAGATAAAAGCTTCATTTTTGATACTATTTTGCACTATAGAATAACTCTCCAATTTGCACGTCAGCAGGCTGTATTAATGCACACAGGGTGGGGGGGGGGGGGGGGGTTGCGTTGTAAGGGTCGTTCACTACAGTAACTTCCATACATCCATGGCGGCACGTTTCACAGTTTTCTGCTTGCCGTGGTTCACACTGAGAACAATGTTGTTTGCTTCCACTGAACAGCAGTCAGTGTCAGCTGAAACACCAAATGCCCGGTAATGACTGGGGAATTACATAAATGAATGTCCCCCTCAGGCTACGCAGTTACTATTTTGAGGGAGGTTATTTTATGAGCACTTCAAGGCTCGTTTGCGTGGGCCCATTACACTGCACTGTAAAGCAGAGAGGAGCGCTTCTCAGGGTGACCGAAGCTCCACCACGAAAGATGTGACAACATTATTATCATTACCGACCAGCATGGAGCAAATAGTTCAGAAAAATGGGTCCAAGTATAAAAACGTTTTTTTTTTTAAATACAGTTTATCCTTTAAAGAGGAAGGAGGAGGAAGGCAGGGAGAGAGAGAAATAAAGAAGTTACCCTTTACTTGGCCTACACTGTGCTAGGAGAACCAGAGAGAAAAAACAAAGATTCAAAGTTCAAACTGCTCTTTACTATGAAGCAATAAGAGGGGGCAAGAGAAGCCATTCCTAATGACCTCTAGTACTGAATGTGTGAACACCGCAGGATCCTCTCACCAGATAAGGCCAGCTACAGAAAGCTAGAGCTTTTACCTGCATTGTGATAGGCCAGCTACAGAAACCAAGGCTTTACCTGCGTTGAGAGAGGCTACCGATACAAACAGAGCCTTTACCCGTGTCGTGATAGGCTAGCGATAAACACAGACAGGATTTACCTGCGTTGTGATAGGCCAGCGACAGAAACAGAGAGCCAGCTTACTGGCGTCGTGAGAGGCTAGCGGTAAACACAGACAGGATTTATGCGTCATGATAGGCCCGCGATACAAAAAGAGAGCCAGCTTACCCGTGTCGTGATAGGCTAGTGATAAACACGGACAGGATTTACCTGTGTCATGATAGGCCAGCGACAGAAACAGAGCCTTCACCTGCGTCGTGATAGGCCAGCGGTAGAACCAGAGAGCCAGCTTACCGGCGTCGTGCGAGGCCAGGGCGCGGAGCATCTTCCCGGCGCTGCGGCGGGTCTGCCGCTCCTTGTTGCAGAGCAGCTCCATGAGCAGGTCCAGGGCGCCCGTCTCCTTGAAGACGCCCACCAGCGAGCCGATGCCGGCGTAGGCGCTCAGCACGTGGATGGTGTGCGTGATGCTGATGCCCAGGTCGCTCTTCTTGGTCATCTGCTTGCGCGCCCGGCGCACCAGGTTCTTCACATCGTCCTTCATGTCGGAGAGCTCCACCTCGTCGAAGGTGACGTCGGACGGGAACTCGCTGCTGGGCCGCTCCTCCTGCAGCGGCCGCTGGACGTCCGTCTTGCGCTTGCCCAGCAGGGTGGGGCAGTTGGCGTAGACGTCCTCCGTGGACATCCACATCAGGATGTTCTCCGTCTTGCTCTCGCCGGAGGAGGAGCCCCCGCTGCCCGAGCCGCCGCCCCCGCCGCCGCCGCCGCCCGCCTCGCTGGTCCCGCCCCCGGAGCCGCCCCCGTCGTCCACGGTGAGCAGGCTCCAGCGAATCAGGTACTCCGTCTGCCCGTCATGTGTGCGGCGCTGGCGAATCAGCTCCTCCGGGTAGGCCTGCAGCTTGGGGCCCAGCTGCACCAGCAGGTTGCCATTACGGCGTTCGCCCACCATGGTCGCTGCGAGAGAGAGAGAGAGAGAGAGAGAGAGGAGGAGAGAGAGAGAGAGAGAGAGAGAGAGAGAGAGAGAGAGGGGGAGGGAGGGAGGGAGGAGAGGAGAGAGAGAGAGAGAGAGAGAGGCACAGTGTCAAAAACCCGCCCCTTTCAAGTGACGGGGCACACCCTTCAATTCCAGCCCCTCGAGGGTAAAAGAGGCTTCACACCCGAAACCCAACCGCTGACCGCAACTAGGCCGTAACGGTGCCGAGACTGCCCTCGATTCGGCCGGCTAGATCAGTCACTGACAAGAAAATTAAGATCACAACATCTCTTCGAGAACAACAAAATAGCCTATAATTAGGTTCCCTATGTACGTTTTTTTTTTTTTTAATCCAATCGCACCAGTCCGCTAAAGTTGTTGAAAACATGCATTCACAATCACGAGTGCTTCCACGGTCAGTTCAAGGGAAACACAGTCTAATGTAACAGTCTCGGCTCACTGCAATTCGATATAAATCTTAACTGGCCATTTTGGTGCAATGGTGGGAGAAATATATCAATCCCATTATCCTGTTCATTCCTTGTCAAAGGAACTGCCACAGAACAGAGTACACTCTGCAGGAAAATTAATGCATTAATTTAGAGAACTCATCTGATTAGCAAGTCCTTGAACAAACGCCCTAAACTCATCCTTGGGGACACACAAATGTATTTCTGATTTAATGTGCTCACAGGCCATATCAGTGTAAATTATAAATGGGTACAAAAGATAAATCAACACATCATTACACTTACATAGCTGCACGCTTTGGTTGGAATGAGCTAGTGTGCAATGTGAGGGAGAAAAACAGAGTCATGGAAGCCCTGGTTCCAAAATTCTCTTTAAAAACTTATAGGGACCTAGAAGAGAATTGAACATCTTGTTCAGAATGAAGCCCTTACTGTTGTACACTAAAAGCAGTTACTTATCCATTTCTCTGAGGTGTCCAGCAGCATGAACACAAGACAACTCGTAGCCTACACTGTCCATAGGTGAAAAAACAAGGTTTATCTGACAGACTGTTGAGGAGGTGTAGTAGTTACATTAGGAGTTATATGTCTCTCTATGCAAATCAAAACTGACATATCTGAAGTATCAAGCCATTGTGGTTATATGACCAGTTTGTGGGGACAAACAATTCACCAATTTGAAAATTGATAAATGGAAGTTGTTTCTGTATGGGAAAAACAGATGAGAAAATGGGTCAGGCTGAAGGACAGAACTAGACTATGACAGTCCTTTACATAATTAACATTAAAACCCTTTCCATCTTGGTTCCTCAATACTGTCTGATAGCAGAATGTAACTAATCAGCAACCAGGAAATGCTTCAAGACGGAGCCTATTTTTGTGAAGTTCTATCTTTTTTTAAAACCAGAAAGTCAGCATGCTTCTCCTAGTTATAGAAGCAACAGTCCCAGTCTTGGCTGTTGAAATTCCCAGGCATCAAGTGCAAAATTACCAAAAGCACTAAGTGTACGACAAGCAATAAAACATTAATGACAAGTTTTCAAAACAGTATAGCTATTTCCTGGAAGTCCTCAAATTCTGTGATGTCGCCAGGCAAGCAGGCAAGTGAAACGATGTTTCCCGCAGGGTGTCACAATAGACTGGACGGAATCAAGCTTGGAGCTCAAGGCTACCGCTGTTTTTCATGTTAGCAATAAAAGCTGCCCAATGCTTACAATTCCAAAACATGCTTGCAATGGTTCTGAGACGTCAAGTCAGTACTTAGGAGCTGAACCCAACTGTAATCTCAAGCAGTCAGAGTGAGCAAGAGTTAAATTCAATTTGTGGGTTTACATAGAGAAACACAGAGGAGACCGCTAATAACTCAAGAACGTAGTCCACTACGAAGTCAGAGAGTAGTCTGCAGTCAAAAGCTAAAACGTATTAGGAACCCAGAGAAATGCAAAGTAACCGTTTAAGAGGGGCGCAGTTTCAGAAAACTATCTTTAAAAAAATAGATAATCTTAGAGTTAATATTAAACACCGTTAAATAATATAGATCGTTTGACACTGGTCAGCTATTTAATAAACGGAACCACTGGATTTTCTAGAATATCAGTTTCAACCGACAAGCTACGCAAGCCCAGAAGTGTCCCAGAAAATAATTCAAATAATGCAATGACACGTAGTATTCTTGCACTTCCGTTTAGCAGAAAATTTGTTTGTACCGATTAAACCTGAAATATTAAGCCTAACAGACTTAGATATCAAAATAATGTATCTGTCCAGTTTTGGTGCACTTAACTAGGTATCTAGTCTAGATCTAAGCGATCTAAGTAGGCTTGCTACAACAACCTACTTTTGCTTTTGTTCTGAGCCATATTCCTCGGTGCCAAAACCAGAAATAAGCGTCACCCCTGACAGCTGACGTTAGCTAATTTAGAAATTATATCAAATAATTGAGATGGCGATTAAGTTGGCACCCCTTAAATTAAAAAGTACTTAGCAAGCTGATATTTAAATAAGCAAACAATTACTGTCGTGACACTGAAATAGTTAGCTAGTAGCACCACTATGATTAAAAACTACAATGTGACAGTTCGTAGCTAGCTATCTAGCTAGGTATATTAGCACTAGTAACAGCATTAATGTGTCTAAATGACACCAAGTATCTCGTTCACTGTAGTAACATCATCTATCGACAGCTACCTAGCTAGGATTATAAAACAATCGGCTTTTCGTTATCTAGCTAAATTACCCTCGCGGAAATGAAAACAAATTATGAATTAGCGAGCTATCTAGCTAAACTAGTGTAGTTTGTTGATGCGTTAACAGAGTTACACGTGCCACGAGATAAAGATTTAATTAGCAAAACGTTAGACTGGACAACCTAACCTGATTCACTCTGTCCCGTTTTCCAAGTTGACATTAGACTAGTCTAGACTTAAGAGACGAGACTCTAACACTGTCAGATTTGACATCAGACGGCTATAGACTACTAGCCTAAATATTATCGCCGGTGAGTCCGTTATGGTAGCCTAACTATCTCAAAGTAATAGCATATACCGCAGTCAGCTATCAAGCTAACTAGCCATCACGCCACGAATTGAACGTATTGCGTTTAACGTTAGACTACAGCTTGCTAGCCATCGATAGCTAAATAGTCTAGTAGTTTATAATCACCAAGGAGGTGACATATGCCGCTGCTGAACTTGTAAGCCACGCAGCTAGTCTAGCTCGCAACCAAACTAAACCCGTTCGCTGATTTGGCTAACGACTCTCCATGTTACGCACGTGTTGACGCACTGCAATATTAAACATCATGCCTATTAGTTAGCTGGGTAGCTAACGTAGTTGGCGAACATACTGACAGAATTCAATCCAGCTTGCGCCTCTTGTCTTGGCTGAATACATATACCACCAGGCTAATTAGCTTCAGCTGCTAACAGCTAACATCGCTACAGCTAACTAGGGGGCTAGTACGGCTTGCCCTTATTCCATCTCTTATTGCATCAGAAGAGTAGTGAGTCAGCTCAAGTTCTCTAAACATGGCTAGTAAATAAACCTGCCAGATTTGAATAGCGAAGTTCACAAAGTTGTAGTGACACTACAGTTACATTTTTTTAACACGGCCTTGTTTATACCTGAACCCCTACAGAAGTAACTGTTCGCCTGCGCCTTTCTTCATCTAGCTAGCCTGTTAACTAGAGACGCCGGAGAGTCGGCGCGGCCTGGCAACACCCCTAGATTTACAGAAGCAACGTTTTACCCACCTCCAGTGTTACAGGGTCTCCTCTTTTTCAATTTTTTCCCCCTCAATCGATGGAGTTTCCGTCTTCGTAGTAAAGTATCGTTTCCCAGCCTGGAAATATTTTCGCTGCCTCTGAGTGGTACAAGTTGAACCTTCCCTGACAAGCAGGCAGGTTGGCAGGTTTCCGTTTTCTTCTTCTGGCGTTAAAGGTTTATCATAGGAGACTATCCTTAGGTAGCACGCAGCTGCCACCTAGAGTGTTGGAGGTATAATTTTAAAAAATTACAAGCCCACCCTCTCTTGTTCAAACTGATTGGTCGAAATTGTTAAAATTCCGCTTCATTTGAGGTACAAAATAAATATTTTATTAATAAAAATTGAGGGAGTCTAATCGTTGGTCGGCCTGAGACAAGGGTCTTCATCATGGCATGATGTCATTGCAGGACTTATAAATCTTCTGACTAGTCATAATAATCTTATGACTATAAAAAAAAATCATCTTAGATTTTATTTTGCACCTTTATTTGTGTAAGGACAAGAAGGATTTAGGATCTCTATAGCGTTCTTTATGGTTTTATATAAATGTTAGCTATATGACTGTATCACATGCTTAATAAAGTATAATTATGTATTTGATTTGTGTTATATTTTGTATTTGTATTAAGGTTGACATAAGTAAACTTGCACATGCACCCAGTGGTCTGCAAACATTGTTTGTATAACTCAGGTGGATGCAAAATATCCTCTGACATGGTAAGGTTCTCTGGGTAAGAGCATCTGCTGAATGTAATTCTGGAAGGTCATCAATGTACATATACATAATATTATCGCTAATATAATCCTGATGATTAGAACCCATCAGGACTGGACTATTCATCTATTCCAACATATACTGTAAACAGTCATTCATTTACTATTTATTGTAAAAAAATAAACATCCACTTCCACCAACTCTTCTTTCCTTTTTGGCACATAATAAATGTGAAATTATTATGGCAATTATCATTATGATTGTTGCTATTACAAATGGCATAGAAGTTCTATTCCATTTGTAATAGACATGCAGCACAAGCAGGTTGTGAGAAATATAATTTCATTTCTTTCTTGCTCATATTTGAAGTGCAACATGCTCTATCTAGTCCAGCCCTAAGAATAGGTTCTGGTCATAACACCCAGTACCACATGCCCCCAGATGTTTTATTTTTGGCTTCTCTCAGGAATAAAATTAACATTTTTTTTTTTTAATTTGGCATTTGTGATATTTATTCATGGTTATTTCAGGTTATACAAGTCAAAAGCATTATTCTAAATATGGTAATGAACACACCTCGGCACACCCCCAATCGCCGAAGTTTTTTTTTAAACACTGAAAGTTAACTATCCCAATCCTCTGCAAGGAGTTCCTGAGCACACCACTAGGTGGCAGCTGGTCTTCATGCCAGCATCGGCAGCCGCCTGTAAACCAGTCAGCTCTGCTTTCTCTAAATCCAGTTTTTCTTGTTTTGTTTCATAAAATTGTAAATCACACCAAATGCCTGTATTGTAATAGTTTCAACAACCATATATATGAAGTGGGTAGTCTGTTCTAGTATAAAGAATAATTGTTCATTTTCACTATGCAAACTGAGAGAGAGTGTCTGTATCACCTCCACACGCAGCGCATAAGAAGCTAATGAATGTTGATTTTTCAGTTTCTTGAAAAAAAATAAAAGTGCACAGCTTTACCCATTGTGCATGCCAAGGATTGTAAAGTATGTCACGCTTCCAGTGAATTACCTCTGGTTTAAGTAAGTCACACACAAAGCACATGTAACAGAGACCAATAGAAACACTTCAGCTTGTGAATGCCAGCATTCCCATTGGCTCCCTCCACCTCCATGTTAATCCAACGCACTTTTCAGGAAGTGGGGAAGGAGAACGTAACAGCCAGGGGACTAATTATACATTGAGCTGAACCCGCAACAGAGCTAAATCCAACATGGAACCAAGATGAGGCCGAGTAATTATAAGAGGAACCTATGGAGAAGCTTTAATTTGTGTTATGAAACACTGACCACCAGAAATTGAAACATTAGCACATGAACCTATATGGCCTCATAACGCATTACTGTACAGTAGCCTGCATAATTGGGATATGGGTTCAATCTGGGCCATTAAATTTGCAAGCTACGATTGGGAGTCATTGACATTGTCCTGCCAGGTTAATGTTTTTGTCACCGAGGGTTCATGGGGTTATCAGTGTATTTCATTAGAGTTTTTCTTCCCAACAACATGCCAGGACCCCACATGTGCATATAGACTGCCAGAGATATGCCTGTCCTCCAGTCTGCTGCTTGTATTACGTGGACTGTTGTATGAAAGGCGGTAACTGGCCAACAGTCTAGTTCCCCAGAGGAGCTGCACTTCGGTTACGGGGTCCTTCCATGTGTTCTGAAAGAATGACTCCAAACTGCAGAGAAAAAAGGGGGAAATTGTTTATGAAAAATAGCAATTGTCCACCTCAATGTCATTTTCAGTATTTCACATTTAACACAGGGATTTTGTTCGCTTCTTCGGTAGATCAATTGAATGATTAACTGCTCAAGCACTGTATCTGTCCTCATGATACTATGTAGAAGATTATTAATATGAAATATACCCTTTGGTCATGAGGTGATAGCATAAGTATGTATTCAGATTTATCCTTTTTGGCTGGACCGCTACAGCGGGGCCAGCCCTACAAACATGAATGTCTGTGACTGAGTGAGTGATAAAGTTACACCGCACGTCTGTGACGTCAGCCGGTTCGGTCCAGCCATATACTAGCTTTTAACCTGGTCTTGTTTCATATAGTTCAAAGCCCATGCCTTCAACTCTCTATCTAAATGAATATTTATGTAGTGAATCAAACCACCTGACTAATGAGAACTGCTTCAAAGTAAATTTAGAAAGGATTCTGGGTTCTCAAGCTCTGAACTAGCTCCCAGAATTCGGTGTCCCAAAATGAACAGAAACTGCTCACAGGTATCTGCGCTGGCAACTGTGTAGATGAAAGGAATTTGCTACAGTGATGACAAATTTTGGCCTGAATACAAAGTGATGTGGTTTGAAATTATGCATTAAAATTGAGGCAGTTCAGTCGCAGGGCTGAAACAAAATGCAGCTGCATTATAAAATGCGGTAGTGCTGATCCTCTGGATGCTGCTGGGTTCCTGCATCAATTCTTATCGTTTTGACCCTGAGGTGACTGGAAAGCTGAATGTAACAGTTTTGTTAGGCTCAGATGGGAATCGGAGGGTTATTGGGGAAGGGGGGGGGGGGGGGGGGGGGGGGGGGGGGGGGCGGGGGCAGTACCTCTGTTTGCATCAGCACTTAATATGGCTGCAAGGATGTTTGAAGTTTTATTACTGAAAAAATAAATTGTTGCGCCTGGAGACGAAAGAGTGATGCCTTTGCGTGAATTTAATGTAAATTCTGTTCTGTGTTTTAGTCCAGAAGCAAGAATACTGTGCAGTTCTCTTTCAGTCCTAAAAAAAAAAAAAAAAAAAAAGGATCTTAAACTTTTCATTATAAGACCACAGCCGTACACACACTTGTTGTTCTCCAGGATATGCCCTGACCATAGCACAAGCCATTTCAGAGTAACCTTCAGGCCCTAATATTTATTTAGCGATGTTCAGCAGAGTGTGGAATATCACTACACATGAATTGTAGATAGTTTATCATAAATCACGTTGAGGAACCCCGGTCACGCTGGAAGACACAGGGTCCAATTTAACTGTCACATCAGCCTTTGTAAGCCCGGAGACATTTTTATACAACCCCTGCTTGGCATTTGTATGTAGTGAACCATATCTTTATGACACTGTAGTTAACATCCGCTCTGCCAAGGATGAATAATGGTGGATGCTCAGGCAGTAATGTCTGCTTAGGACACATGCGTGTCGGCATTCTCTCAAACTGCCAAAAAATGCGGTGAAGAGACAGGCCTACAAGAGTACCAAAGGAAAGCAAAAGTTCTGCCAAGTGTTTCCTCCACCCGTGGGCTCAGCCAGCTGATTTCACTAATTAGTTCCACCTCCTGGCTGAAGTAATTATACTAATACAGGTGATTGGAACAAAAATATTGGAGGGGACTTTTGCTTTCTGACCTGGATTTTCTACCTCTGTCTACAAGTACGATTGTGGGAATATTTAAAATTGAGGATGCAATTTGTTCTATAATGGATTCTGGTAAAATTGTTGAAATAACAATGCCAATCAGCGTGGCTAGCCAAACACTCTGTGTTCAAAATGAAAAATCGACTTTCCACTCCCAAACAAAGTGTCTTCAGCATGCATGACGAGGGCGACGGCTTGTTTCTGCTTGAGATTTGGAGATTTGACTCGAGCACTGCCCGGCGTCCTTGAAGGCCCCTTGACGAACGGAGAGGAACATCTCTGGTCGCTCGACGGGCGGAACCCCCGGGGGAAAAGATCTGTTGTCATCACGGTCCAGTGAACGGCTCGCACAAGGAAGCGGGGAGCTGCACCAAGGGCCGTGCACCTGCCACGGCAAGTCACCCGGCTTCACCTCAGAGTCAGTTACTTCTCCTCATTCAGATTTCCGGAATTAGTATGTTCTCATGAACCAAAATTCCTCTCTCAACAGAACACTTTATCCACGATTAGCATGCAATATTTGTCCATTATTGTTGAAATGGCAGCACATTTGAAGCACTTGATCATGATATTCTAGTACACTCAGACTGAGATTGACCTTGTAATCTACAGTTTATAGCAAATAAACATTGAGCACCTTCAGTCGATACGTATCACTCACTCACTAATAAAGCGCTTATCACTCAGAAATGAGGAATAACTGAATTATATATAGCATTAAATTAGCCACGATGTGTTTAGCCTTCCATTCACCAACTGTATATATTACAAGTGTCTATGTCAAACACTATGGCTCATCATAATACTTAAAATGGCATAAATTATAGACTATGTTTTTTCATGCTGTGTGAAACTTCATTTTCTTTAAGGACAGGTTGACAAAATTGAAATGCCAAACCAAACAGCAGCCCAATAAGTCTAATGACTTGGTAAGCAATCAGTGTTTGTGCATAATATGCTGTTGAGCATACTCAATCCAAGATAGGGCAATCAAATATAAATTAAGGTCCCAGCTTGTCTGCTTGTACCTCTCCTGTTATCATATTTGTCCATTAGGGGTTTACAGCCATATGTTAAACAATATGGCTTCCATTAGCAAAGCAAACATTTCCAAAAAAGCTACCAAATACAGAAATTCATCTGTCTGCACAGTACACTAGATAAATGATTTTGTTCAGGGGATGCTACTGCTGTATCTTGGCCCACAGGATCTCTGCTCGCAGCTATATTTAAGATGGTGACGGTCCACAGAGTACTTAACATTCGATCCATCCGCATTTTTCTAGGGTATTCTGGGAAATGTAGTGCTAGGCCTTTCAGAGAGGCTCAGACGGAGATCAGCATGGTGGCAGAGTAACAGCCAGCACGGTGCATGGCGGCACTTTTTCAGTTGACTGGATGTTAGTCCCTGTTGCCGCCTTTTATTCGCATCTTCCTTTTGAACCTTCGAGAGATCGAAGACGCGAACGAGAGGTTTCGTTCAGCCCGTGCGACACCTGACTTCAATGCTCTGCTGTGACCCTTTTTTTTTCCTGAAGTGCTATAACCCTTTTCTCCTGTGACACAACACCACAGCAGGCGACAGGTACGTCAGGCAGGGTCACCTGGCAGTCATAATCAGGGCGTGAATCGTGAAAAAAACAGAAAGGGGGAGGGCGGGGGGGGGGGGGGGGGGGCGTTATTCATGGACCAGTGGGGTGGTGGTGACGACAGCAAAAGCGGACGGGAGAGAGGGCTGGGTGTGAGAGCAGCGATCACCAAGCGCATTTAAAACCAAACAATATAGTATAAACTGCAAGTATATAAACTGTAAGTATAAGCATCAACTTTCACTTGTTGTTTGGGATTTATTATTACATATAAATGAGAGACAAGCATGGGGGTGGGGGGGGGGATTGGGGAGTTCATCAAGCGGAGGAGGGGTCGACATGAGCAGCGATATGGAAACTCCCCCTCATTCCACCCCTCGTTAATTCGCACTCCTGGTCATAATTTTAAATCGACTGAAACCGATGCGTGGGACCGGTGGTCACAGTGCCAGTGGCTGATTGAAGAGGTCAGAGGATGGCTGTGGTCTGTCAGACAAAAAGCTACAAAAAACAGGAATATTCCTCCATCTCTGACTGCTCTTGTGTTTTTTTTAATATGACATGGTAAATGGACTGCATTTATATAGCGCTTTTATACAAATGCGCTTTACAATTGATGCCTCTCATTCGCCAGAGCAGTTGGGGGTCAGGTGTCTTGCTCAAGGACACTTCCACATGCCCAGGGCGGGGTTTGAACCGGCAACCCTCCGACTTCCAGACAATCGCTCTTACCTCCTGAGCTATGTCGCCCCTATGTCATAGTTCATGGGTTATGGAAAACATGAAAAAAAAAAAAAAAAAAAACCCCAGAAAGAGACTCGGCACGGTAGCCAAACGTGTACACATCCCCCGTCTGGTCCCAACATTCCCCCGGAGACGGGGATGATTGGATTTGTCTGGACGCTCTGTTCTCGCCTCATAGATAGAACGTTCTTTGAAAAGTTAGAAAAATCGATGCGGGGAGCTGAAGGAGAGAATCAGCCTATTCTCTCCGTCCCGGAGGGTTACCGCAGCGCCGAATATATTACACCTCTGCTGAAGTATACTGGATTTTTAACGCCAGCGAATTTCAGCAGTACATCAAACCCTGCCCATTATCCAGAGATCATTGAGTGAAATATTTATGTAATATCTTCAACAGCCCTCTGATAGTCTCCAATTATTCCTTAAAGTGTCAGTTCTCATAAAGAGAAGGGTTCTGTGTTTTCTGTTTCCGCGTGCACAGTGCTGTGTCCTCTAACAAATATATTTTGGTTTTTAGCTTCAACAAACAATTCAGTCAGTAATACAACTCAAAATGTAAATGTTTGTACCTTAAGGGAGCTTGGCTTTCTTTAATCTCTTTTTCCCTATGAACTATGTTGAGTTTTGCCATGGGTTAAATCAATCACTGACGGAATATTTCCTCACACTGTACTGTATATTAATCATCAGTTAATGTATATTCAAAGGTGCAAGAAAGAGATAAAGTGTGTGTGAAGAGACATTACCAATTAAAAACCTGCAGAAAGATTTATATAGAAGATCAAAAGCTGTGAAAAACAGCTGTTTATGATGCTAATTATATTATCACACGGTCTTTATGATAATAATAATAGTAATAATAATAATACACAAGGGTAGTAAAACACAAACAAACATGATAAAAGTAATAAAATAAAGTAATGAAGCAGTAAAAGGTCAGTAAAACCTAATAAAACAGTCGGGTAACAAGTCAAATTTCAAAATGTAGAACAGTTGACAGTTGTGAATGGCTGGCAGTGGTGCTGGGCAATGCCACAACCAACTGAGTGGGACCACTGGCCACAGTTACATTACATTACACTACAGGCATTTAGCAGATGCTAATGCTTATCCAGAGTGACTTACACAACCATTACATAGCATTTTTTTTTACATAGCATCCATTTTACACAGCTGGGTATATACTGAAGCAATCCAGGTTCAGCACCTTGCTCAAGGGTACAACGGCAGTGTCCTACCGGGGAGTGGAAACTGTGACCTTTCGGTTACAAGCCCAGTTCCTTACCCACTGTGCTACACTGCCGCCAGTGCCTGGAGTATTTCAATCAGCCAGAGTGAAAGTACCTAATCACACAGCAGCTGATCCCACAGGTCCACTGGGCGCTGGCAAGACTCATGTCTGTGAGCGCTCAACTGGAGAATGAAGGAGAGCACTACAAGGAGGAAAAAACATGCATTTTACTCATTTTGTCTTACACCCCATAGACCTATTTATATTTATCTATCTTTATACCCATCTGTCTGTCTGTCTGTCTTTATCATTTGTCCTCTAAATTAAGTTTCTGTCCTGGAACCTTGTTGGAACACATATTGTTTCTATAACAAAGGGAGACATGCTGTAAATAAATACAGAAGACTACAGCCGTGAAATGCTTACTAAACATGCCCACATAATTATTTCCCAGAGGTCCTCATTAAATGATTTGGTTTTAAAAATTGTACCAGCTCTAAATTTAAATTCACATTCTCCCTAGACAGTGATATGGGCACGGATGTACAACCAGGCCTGCAAACAAGAGAAACAAAGGAAACACACACTCACACCGATCAACCGAAGGAAATACAAAAAAAAAAAAAATTCTCCCTGAAAAGAAAGCAGTTGCACTCTCCAGGATAGTGGAAAAAAGGTTGTTGACATTTCATAGGGCATCAAGTGAACCAAAGTCTAAGCGAAACTGACTGAGTGTAAAATACCTTCGACATGAACACAAAATGCAGTTCCAAAACTTCGGTTGCTCTTCCGAAAGGTCAAAAGAGCTGGACGATTCTAGAAAAGAGCAATTTCTATCTATTTAACTTGCCAAGGACAAGCCGGGGTGTGTTAAAAGAAGACTTTTGGATTCCTTCTTGATAACAATTACGGAGCTCACAACCTTTTGGCACAATGAATGGTACAATGGCACCAGCAAATGAAGGAATTACACTGAAATGGATGTAAATTGACATCAGAGATTCGACAGGGAAATAATATATGACGTCCAACGTGTGTAGCACCTCGTTGACGTTTGAAATTTCTGATCAGTTAAAAAAAAAAATTCTATTTAAAATAAAATTGATCTTTAAAGATAACCTTCATTGCCACAGTGGAAACAGGAAAGAGCATTTGGTGTAGCATATTCACACCAATAGTTTAGTATATAGACAGGTGTAGCAACAGAGACAGTTGAACAATTAGTCTCCTAAACAAAGGGCATTATAATTTAACCTTGATAAACATTAAGTCAGTTAGTCCGGACAATGAATTCTGGTTCAACAAATACACAATGCTCTTTTTTTAGAGGTGCTAGAAAATAATGGATAGATTAACTCCAGCCTGTACACAAGTGTGCTTATTTCAGGGTAGTTATTAGAAAAAATCACGTAATGAAAAATAAAAAAAATGTGCATTTTCATGCTGTAATTTGGGCACTGCACAACTAGCTGCAGAGTCTGCTTAAATGTTTATTTTTGAAAAATGGGCAGGGGCTGTTGCAGAGGAAGGGATTTTGGGCGAATTATGTCAAAAAGTTTCCCTAAAAAACAATCATGGCACAAACAGCACTACTGGCCATTTTTTTATATGAATGAACAGCCTGAACAGGCACAAAGCATAATGAAATATGATAATATGGCATGGTAGGCCTTATGTTTTGTGAATATCCCGCACACATCAGGATATCATTACATGCCAATAACAGGAAAACGATGCACTGTTTATGTACAAACACAGAGGCAATGCAAATCAGATGGGGTACTTTGTACAGTAAGTGGGAAAAGAAAAATAATGTGTGCAGTTTCAAACTTAACAGTTGCTGTTTCTTTTTTGTCGGTGGGGGTTGGTGGGGGGGGGGGGGTGATAGGAAACAAACTAAGAAATACAATTCAGAAATGGTGACAATAGTTTTAAAAACGCAGCTGTTTTTCTTCACTCAGAATCTTCACAGCCACTTAGTGTCGTTGATGGCTCTCCGAGGAGAGCTTAAATTTATTTCCTGCAACAAATAACACACAATGCCCCACAAGTAATTCCACATCCAAACATCTGGGGACTTGATTTCTGTGAAAGTAATTTTAAGGTCCAACGAGTGAACATACACATTGTGCAAAATAAAACAATCAAAATCGTAACGGTGTGCATTATAATTGCAAATAGGAGCTTGAATATAACAAGATTTTGCTCATATGATGGAGGCTAGAAAATGAAACAAAGTAACAACTTGGCCTGATTTGGTCAATAACTTTGCTGTCGACGTGTGGACATTTTCCAACAACTGAATGCAAATTACTATGAGAGCCGAATAAATATGCATCTGTGCTGGTTGCTAAGGGCACTTAGAAAACACATTGACAACGAATGAGAACAGGTGCAGAACCAAAATGGCCGAATACAAGTCAAAGGGGAATGGTAAAACTATTCCTTACAGTAAGTAGACCATACTTGAAATACCCTGCTTGGTTTTGGTCCCCAAGGTATTATAAAGTGAAAACATTATGTGAAGAAGTTTCACTAAAAAACAATCATGGCACAAACAGCACTAATGGCCATTTTTATATGAATGAACCGCCTTCAAACTGTCATCAAATTATGCTAATAACATGAAATTAGAGCATCCTTTCCAGTACCATGCTCAGACAATGGGCATAAAACTTATTTTCACAGTCTACAATTACAAAAAAAAAAAAAAAAAAAAACAATATAAAGACCTAATCCCGAAGAAAAAAATACACAGGAAAGAAACAAGAAAATGTGAATTCTTTTCATTTCGCTGTGGTGATGCGTGTGCTAATCATAAACAGTTTTTTGCAAACACCACTTGAGTGTCCCCCCAATATTGAGGAGCTGTAAAAACTGTCTCCCAATTATCTCCGTTTCAGATATGTGAAATAATTATTTAAACGCCTTTAAATTATTCGATAGTTTCTTTATTACTATTATTATTATTATTATTATTATTATTATTATTAGTCAAGTCACTTTTATTTGTATAGCACATTTAAAAACAACAGGAGTTGCGCCAAAGTGCTTTCCAGTCACTACAATACAATACAGCAAACCACAACAGAATTACATCACAATACAATACATGTATTAACAATGCAACATAAAAAATAAAAAGAATAGGGAGTAAGAGGACAAAAGTACAGGATAAAATCAATTTAAGAAAGACTGAATAAGGCCTGCAACAGATTAAAAACGCAGTGAGAGGATGTTAAAAATAACTAAATAAATTAAGGGTGGAAAAAACCTCAAACTGCACTAAAAGCAAGAGAAAAAAGGTGGGTCTTTAAATGTGAAAATTTAAAATTATCAATGGTGGGACAGGACTTAATGTGGGACGGGAGATTGTGTCCAGAGCCTGGGGGCAGCAACAGAGAAAGCCCGGTCCCCTTTAGTTTTAAGACGTGAATGGGGGACTGAGAGGAGTTGCTTTGCTGATGACCTCAGAGACCTGGGAGCAGAATATGGAGTCAGTAGATCAGTGATGTACTGTGGAGCTAATCCATTTAGGGCTTTAAATACAAATAGTAAAATTTTTAAATCAATCCTATATTTCACCGATAGCCAATGCTATGCTTATTATTATTATTGTTGTTGTTATTATTATTATTATTATTATTATTATTATTATTATTATTATTAATAATAATAATAATAATAATAATAATAATAATAATAATAATAATTTATTTTTATTTATTTTTTAACAAAAAGTAACACGAATTTAAAGAAAGTAACACGAATTTGAGATGTTTGGTGGTTTGTAGATTACTGTTTACATTACTGCTATCCCGCTGCCACATTGGTCCCAGGTAATTTAAGGGGGGGCAGACTAAATTATCAGTGCTCATTAGGGGGCAGTGTTGCATTGTATGACGAAATGGAAGCTTACGCAAGCTTGCCTTCTAGCATTTGGAACTTGAAAGCACGGTATAGTTTGGGCACTGACGATGGCATTGCTGCGCGTGTCAGCATCACCTCGGCTGTTCGCCTTGAGGTACGCGAGAATTTTTCAATTTTAGCCAGATCTGAACTATGACAAAGCGGAATAATACAAAAAAAAATGTACAAGTACGAAACAGCCTGTGGTCTTTTTCCCCTCAAGGTACTTTTTTCTGGAAGCGTTCTTTTGCTTGACACGAAAATTATCTCCTTCGTATAGACTACTGTAAAATGTAATTTGGCTAAGGAGTGCGTTGTCTGTTTCCTGAAACGGTTAACTGCCGATATCTAAAATAGACCGCTTCAACGGTGCAGACTAGTGCTGAAATTAGAGTTTAAAATCAGACTAAAATATATACAAAACTAAAACAAACAAAAAATGCTATATTTAGGGTAAATTGAGGAATATCTCAGATAATTTTAGCACTGTGGCAAGTTCCGTCCTGTCGCAATAGCAGATTGCGTTCTTTAGGACCGAGGGGACAACTGCCTGGCTCGTGTTGCTCTGTAAATCACTATCAAGAGAACATTCAACACGCTCGCATAGCAGCATCCATCCTCCACAACATTTATACCCTGTCTTTGTATTCCAAAACGGCTGTCATTCGTCAAACCAGCAAAAAGGCAGAATGTACATAATATTTCTTCAGCACCGTGTGTGCGTAAAATAAAAAATCTGCAAGAGGAAGGCTCAGTCGATTGTTTTTGTTGATTCACCATATATGCGTGGACGTGCATCGAAACTGTAAGCGGGAGTACGACAGAACGGACACTTGGGACTTTGGTGTAAACTCTTGAAAAGAATCCGCAGGGTCCTGGACATAAACTGGATAGCCCACTGCAGGGACATTTATGTGCCGTTAACTGGGAGAACTGCTACTTGCCGTTGCGCGGAGGGCTAGCTAATGTTTGGCACGGGGAATGCTCTTAAGCAGAACGCTCTTTCACCTTGGAAGGTAAGTGCACGAGCGTTACTAGTCAGATCACGAACTTGTACAGCAATTGAATGAATGCACCAAGATGACATCAGTGCCTCAGAACCCACTGTAGGGTTTTTACTAGGTAGACGGTCTACAAGAAGAAACGCGACTGTTGTTACTCATATTATGAAAAGGCATCATCTGACATTGAACTGTGTATTCAATGTTTGAATCAGGACAACGATTATGGGTGTCATGTGCGCTGCTATTACATAGGGGCGGAATAATCTTGACCAGGCGGATACAGTGAAAGCATGGACAGGTATCCGATATGGCCAGTCATTTTAAATGATGCATGCGTCCAGATAACTGCTGTGTGACAAATGACTTCCTATGTCAATCACATTAGTGTACAATATTCCGGTCGCGATACGATCTTTGCTTTTAGAGCGGAACTTGGGCCGTTATCGTGCTGGCAACACTCCTATAACTGAAATTGCCAAGGACTAATGTTAAGCACCACGGACAGCTCCAACAATTAACGATACACCCCAACAACTCCTTTTTTTGCATCAGCATTTAGTGAACGCATATGGTCTACGCGGAATAGTCTAGCCTAACAATATCAAGCAGTCAAATTATCTTATGTGTTTAAGAAACATCTGAAAACGCTTATGGATTATGTGCTAATTTACATCATATAAATGCAGTCTAGGCTATTTGCGATAATGTGGGCTTTAATAGAATATAGAATTTGAATGAATAAATCGCATTATCTCGGTATATCCTTGAATAATAGTCAAATATCATGGGATACTGTATTTGAAGCACTGGCAGACCAGCCTGCCTTTTTGCTGTGGGATTTTTATTTTATTTTTTAACTTATGAACAAGAAACTACTCTAAATAAAAAAAAATTAAAAAAAAGTAGATCGAATGTTTGAATACAGACACAAATAACTTAATGAATTCAAGTTAGCCTAATGAAAAAAAAAAGTATATACACTTCCATGAAGCAAAGCATACACTGAGGCAGTATGGTGCTTTTGTCGAACACAAGAGTTGGGACCCAATATTCAATAGGCAGCGTTGACAGACATTTTCTCTCATGTGTTCTCTCATATTGAACTACGTAAGGCTGTCTTCGAACAATTTCTTCTTGTGTTGCTTCTATAAGCCGAAGGCCTACCAAGACATCAGTAAATGCAAACACTTGATATTTTTGCTGATCGAGATCACCTTTGGTTGACCTTAAATATTTTCAGCACTGGATTGTGCAGAAATGTAACAGTATCCTTTAGTTGCGGTAAATCGGCCGAGCAGTCTACTATGAGTAGGGATGGATTACAGCGCGTGGCCTATGGGGCCAAGGGCCATCCAATCCACAGGCTACAGCGATGAGTCTTTCTCCGGTATAGCAGGTTGTAAACATTACACTGCCTACATTTCGTCATATTTTTGACAGTCAATAAAAATCTTAAAACGAGGAAAGATATATAAGCTACATTGTATTGTTTCCTTTGCACAGAGTTTGGTTAACACTGATGGCCAAACCAGATGTTATTGGCGTAGAAAGTCATGTTTTGCCTTGACATAAACAGAAAGCACGTCACAGTAATATACGGATTTAGTCAGTAGGCTACATCTAGCCTAGCTTTGTCTCGTCACATTGGTTTTTTCATGCTCCCCCGGTCCACTTTTCCGCTCCCGTACCAATACATGTACACTTAAATAAATGACAGCTCTATGCACCGCCAATAGTGTGCCAAAATTTGGATGAAGTCTTCCAACTGTAGGGGAGACCGGGGGCAATTGTAACAATTTTTGGTTTTGATGTCATTACTCAAAAACTTATTGAACTATTTGGATAAAATTTTTATGTAGGTAACTTGTATCTGTGTTCTACTTGTTAACAGTCATCAAATGTTTTTACACGCAATGTTAGAGTCACAATATTGATTGAAACACTAGATGTCAAATGTTACATCTGCCCCCACGTGCGGGGGCGATTGTAACAGCATATGGGGGCAATTGTAACAACACACATAATACCTTTGTATAAATACCAAGGACCACATTAAACTCCCAAGAATATTTATATAGCTAAAACAATTTAATATTCATTGAAAAATTAATTCCAGTTTAATTAAAACAGTATCATCATATAATTATACAAATATAAAACCTATAACCAACAGTTATAAAAAAAACAACAACTGGAAAATGGACAACTGACAAAATGGGAACACAATCACATGGGAGTTAAAACAAATGGAGGAACTCTTATTAAAAAATTAAATGGCTCCAGGGCCCTCTGGGTAGTGTAGAGGTATAAGCACTCGCCTACCACCGCAAAGACCGGGTTCAACTTAGCAGCGGTACCTCCGGCTTGGTCAGATGTTCCTACGAACACAATCGGCAGTGTTCACGGGTGGGAAGCCAGTGAGGGTATGAGTCCTGATTGTTGCATTAGCGACTCCTACTGGTTGGTTGGGGTGAGTTTCTATACTACTATTACAAAATAATAGTTGAAAAAATGGTAATTTTTAGCCAATATGGCAGTATTTAAAGTTAAGACGACTTCTGATTCATAGACATTGAAGATTTTGACAGCATAAGAAATTGGCTTTTGGCAGGAATTGAACCTGGCTTCCCAGATTGAGAGGCAAAAGACTTAACCACCGGACTATGCCATAAAATATATAATAAATAGAGTATACATAGACATTTAAACTGAACACAAGACACTTTTCTTAAATTATTAGAAACAAAAGTATTATTTGATGTCGTTACTAAGCGGACACCATTTTGATGGTGTCGGGGGCAATAGTAACACAGCGTTACAATTGCCCCCAACTGTGCCACCCATGACACAAGCTACCCTGCTGGCTAGAAACAACGAAGCTAACATTTGACAAAGATATCAAATGTTAGACAACAGAATGGTCATCAAAACTAGACAGATTTAAATTTATAGATATTAAAGGTTAAAACAGTATGAGGAAAATACAGTAGATGAAAAAAATTACTTTCATATCTCAAAAATGAGTCTTAGCAGAAAAACTGTGAGAAGTATGAGACATCAGTTTGTCCTTTGGCAGGCAGAGAGGGATCATCACAGACCATGTGCATAATGAGTTTCATGGTTCTGTCTCGTTTCTGATTGGTGCAATTTGAGATGTTACAATTGCCCCTTGTTACAATTGCCCCCGGTCTCCCCTACACGCCATGCGGCGGTTCCTAGTCATATAGGCTAAAACATAACATAAGAGTGACGTTTCATTCTATATTCACATTTGCAATTAACACAGTTGTCTGCGTTTTAATTAACCTGTATTTTTGCGGTAGCCAATTTTAACCAATTGCTGGTTTCAATTTTAGTTCGTGATCAGCTGGTGCTGAACAGCTGGCAAAGTGACGAAAAACTAACGCTTCATGAAACTTGATAGCGTAGAGGGAGAAGCTCTTGTTTAGCGATTGGATTAAATCAGAAGCAACATATTACGTATAACAGCCAAGTACGTTTCTCGGTTTAGCACCTGTATTCCGAAAAGCTAATGTGACAAAGTGATTTGTTAATCCCGTAAATAGCTGTTTATCAATGTCTAATTAACATCTTGTTTCTGTTTGGAGAAAGTACTGTTGACATAGGCCTACTGTTGTGGCAAGTCTAATTGATCATTAGCGAGCGAGAAGTGGTTATTCCGAACTGTATTTCAAAATATATTTGTCTCTAAAACTATTGCAATTCATGCACACCTTCCCCTCCACCATAAAACAACATTGTCTCTCCCGGGTTCAAAAGTCAATTGCCATGCAGACAGAAACTGAACTAACTTGATTAGTCTTGGCTGTGGCTGACTCACTGAAGAACACATCAGGATAGAAAATGTCAATAGCATATCATAACTATTCATTTCACGCACAGTTCTTCTGTAGGGTATACTGTACCCTTTCAAGTGCTAAAACTCCAATTTGGGTACACTGAGCACAGAACTTCACATAGACATAATTTATCCTAAATCCATAACCCGACTGTGACAGAAAGCTGTGTTTTCATTGTAAGTTCCAATTTATTTCCAGTGTTTTTCTGGATGTGAAATACCGAAATATAAATTGACAAATAGATTGACCTATGCTCGTTTTTTAAAGGGTAGAGTCAGGGGCCCCACAAGGGATTTTGGGCCCCATGAACAGATTTCACATTGAGCCCCACCGCCCATGAAAATCCTATGTTCTAATAATTCTTGAGGGCCCTTGGAATCCTCCTAACTTTCCCCTATATGGCATCTTTGCATACAATACCTTAGTCAAGGGTATCGTAAAACCTTCAGCACGGTTCTCTTTCTGATGATCTACAAAGATTTATTCAAGCACCAATAAAGTCTAACTTTGCTGCTTCTCTGCTGCACTTTTGAATCTACTAATGTTGTCCAACTGGAGTCATTCTCTAAGCCCTTCTCACTTTTTTATCTTACGCAAAACTGAGACAAATAAGAGCTGCTAACAAGTGCCTAAACTCCAGAGGGTCAAAGTAACACATTTACGTCGATGAACTGCTGTATGTATGCGTGTGTAAAATGTAACGATTCAGCATGTATAAATTGAGAATCTACTGTATGCAATTAGTTAATGAGCTCTTCAGTCTGTGTTCCATTGCCCCTTCCTGATTGGTCCATTTAAAATTTGCTAAACCCTTCGTCATTCATAAAAAGTTTCAAAGGACGTGTAAAACAAGCTGGGACCCCATCGACTCTTGGATCACTCTTCAGCTCTTGACTGAAAAGTGACTTTTAAAAGGTCTTTGCAAGTGAGACAAAAAACTGCCATAATAAAGAAAATTAATATTTATACAGGCCATTATGCCTCACCAGAAATGCCCTGACACGTTCCAGTGAAGTGTCAAATTGGTTGCTAGGCAGCGGGGGGCTCTTGAATGCTGGGGACTTTAGCGAAAACACGGGCCCCCAATCTGCAGGTCCGTCCTTTTCACGACCCTGAAGCGGAGCATTCCGCAACATTCCACAGCATTCCGCAGCATTCCGCAGCATTCCGCAACATTCCGCAGCATTCCGCAGCATTCCGCAACATTCCGCAGCATTCCGCAGACAGATACCGCTGCAGAATTCCGGCATTCTGAAGTGAGGAGGAACTCGGCAGAGGAAGCATAGGATGGGGGGGGGGGGGGGGGGAGATCAGTGGCTCCCGCATCCGCTGCTTACGCAGAAAGACACTAATTTGCATGCCAGGAAAACAAGAGCTCGCAAATCTATTGAAGGATGGAGAGAAAAGGGGCGGAGGGACAGGGGGTGTGCGGGGGCGGGAACGGGGGGGGGGGGGGGGGGGGGCTGGCCCTGCACGCAGAGGCGACTCTGCCCTTGATGTTGTGGACGAGCTCCCAGTCCTGTGACATCATGACTCAGAGCTGTATAGCATTGCTTTGCCCCCCCGACCGCCCCCCCCACCCCCGCCTATAAATCTTTATTTACCCTCGCTTCATCTTTGAAGAGATCCTCAATCCACATTTACTGTTTGCTCCTCGAAAAAAAAAAAACCTGCTCAAAACAAAATAGGCTTCCGTTGTTGTAATTCTGCAGAGAAAACATTTTTGTTTGTCATTGAGGTACTGTATCCCCCCGTGACTGTGCCGTGAAAATGATTAATTGACATGACGTCACGAAGTAGATCAAAACCGCAGCTTTGCATTTTGTAAGTCTGTGGCAGTTCAGATGAAGCTTACTTGGCTGAGTATTAACGTGGTGATGGTCTTTGTTGCCAGTGATATTGGCTGAGCGGATGTCAGTACAAGACGTTCGTGGTGGCATTTTGAACGAGACTAAATCTATGCAATACGCAGAAATCATAGCAATATCCGCGCCATCTGCATAATGCCCCCCACAAGTGCCTTTTAATCATATGTTTAGCATAGAAAGTGTAGAATTACAGACGGGGATAACAGATTAATGAAAAATGAGAAGACTTGAAATTAAGCCTTAAGCCAGAACGTTCTTCCACAGGCTAGCTTTGAACCTGCCACCACTGATTAATTTTTCACATATTGGAATGTAGAAAGAGTAAAACGTAAAGTGATTTTTCACCAATATGCAGCAAAAACGCCAGTGTTAAATTATCTGTGATACAGTTATTATAACTAATAATGCTCATGCGGTCCCCATTGGACTCATATAAACTTGTAGAGTTGATTGAACACCGATGAGATGAGTTTTCTGCCTATTCACATTTCTCCACAGCGCTCCGTGGAGCCTTGTCCTTCTTCTCACCTGTCGATTTCTTTTCTGGGACTGTCTGCAGGAAAGCCCTCTCCTCCTCACCCATGCCTTCCCAAAGACCTCAGTGAGGAGGAGTGGGTCAAGAGAGGGATCAACTGAAACGCCCCCCCCGCACCGCGGGCCCAACAGAGCCGAGGATGGAGGGATCGACGGAGGAGAAGAGCGGGGGAGGAGGAGAGCCGGGGCCGGGGCCGGGCTGCAGGTGCAACGGGCTGATCAACACGCGCAGCCTGACGGTGGAGGCCCGGGAGGGGCTGGTGTCCGTGTACTCGGCCCCCCAGTACCAGGGCCACGTGGTGGCGAACCCGTCGCCCCAGCCGGAGAGGAACGGGAAGGGCGGGGGCGGGGGCGGGCCCCCCCCGCAGCTGCTCAACCCCAGCGCCCTTCCCCGCCGGGCCGTGGACCCCCGCTTCCGGCCCGACCTCATCCTGTACCCCGAGAGCGTGCTGAAGGCCTGGGGGGAGGGGGACTGCTGCGAGACCACCTTCATCGAGGACCTGTCGCCGCCGCCGCCGCCGCCGCACGCCAAGGACGGCCTGCTGTTCGCCGACGGAAAGTTCCTGGAGCTGGCGGGCGAGGACGGCAAGATCCAGACGCTCTCGTACGACGTGGACGAGGAGGAGGAGTTCCAGGAGCTGGAGGTGGGTCCGTGGGCACGGGGTGGGGGGGGGGGGGGGGGGTATGGGGGGGGGTCCTGTATAAAATCAAATCGTCATTGCTTGTTTGGCAGAGACTTGAGCTAGCTGACTTGCAGCAGCTCTGCACCAAGTTCAGCTGCATATGAGAGGAGACAAAATTCGAAAGCGCATGATCAATTTGACACGGTCCAAACAACACAGTGCCATATCACAAAAACCGCTGGTGGCAATATTAGCCCTTATATTTTCTTTAGTCTAATATAGAAGCAAAATCTAAATCCGTCATTCTCAAAGGTTTCGCATTCCTTGAGGTGGACCTTATCCAGTAAAGCAAGATAAATATTCTGCAGCTGGAACGAGCAAGGAGACTATTTACATCTCATCACTGACAGATTGTGATGGGAGGAAACTGTAAACAGGCACAAATATTTATGAAGGCTTATGCTAAGGTTAATGCAGGTACAGTATAAAGTAAAGCTTAAGCTTGATACACTGTCAGAAATGTGTAAAAAAAACAACACAGAGAATTAGGGGACTCATTGAAACAAAAATACACAGACGTTCAGTCAGTCAGTCAGTCACAATCTAGTTTTCATTTTCCCCTTTAAACTGGGCACCATTTTAAACAAATGAAGAGCTTCCAGGAACAAGAGGCTGTAGTGAATATGCTTTTCAAGCCAGGAATGAGTCAGAAGAGCGTTTGTACCACGGAGGTGGACCAGAGGGAGGTGGGAGGGGAGGGGGGGGGGGCAGCGGGTAGTGGGAGCAGCGAGTCCGCATGATTAAGCTCCGCCCCCCTGCTCGTCCCCCCCCCCCCCCCCCCAGAGCTTTCCCTCCCCCCTACAGCAGGAGGAGGCATGGCAGAATAAGAGACCTGGGTTTTGGGTTTTGATGAGCAAAAGTTCTCCAGTAGCGTTCCATGCGAAGTGGAGAGGAGCGGTTTGTCAGGGATATGGGGTGGAGGGGGGGGGTGGGGGAGTGTGGGGGTGGGGGAGTCGGGGCGGGGGGTGGTTAGCGGTCTGTGCGGCAGGTTCCCGCTGCAGCCCGGCTGCCGCCTCCATCTGTCGCGAGTCAGCGGCGTAACCCCCCCCCCCCCCCCCCCCCCCCAGACAAGCGGCGGGATTGGAACGGGGGGGGGGGGGGGGGGGGGGGGGGGGGGGGGGTGGTCTGCCGTAGCCGGGAGCGGCCCGGTCCGGCGGAAGCGCCTGTTCTAATTGACCCCGGGGGCCAGTCGCAGGAAGCAGCAGCCCGTTACTGGTTTTTACGAGGGCGGGCACAATTTTAACGGGGGGTCCATCACTCATTTGCTCGGAGGACGCTGTTACCCAGGGTGATGTACAACACACTGCCGACGCGCGGCTGTTCAGCCGACCGGATGTTTTTCGGCCAAAGAAATTCCGCCTGTTTTATGTCGTCTGCAAGGGCGCGTGAGTGCAGCTGTTCTCCAGGACGCTAATCTCCAACCTTCTGGCTAAAAGCACAGGTCCGTGACCAGCGTGGCACATTGCCATTCACATCAGGCGCAGGGATATGATTATCCATCCTGCTTTGTTATTTCTAAAAAAAAATATATATATTTTCCCTGAGGGTGCCTGCACAGTGAAATTGTCAGTATTAAATTAAACTCTAGCAGAGTTTACATGAGTTCACGCAACAGGAAACGTGCTCTTGTCAGTATACGGTGTACTATATATCACACCCCAGCATACTGTAATGTGGTGACAGCAGAGACCGAAGCAGCAGTAACCTAGGAGACTACTTTGTTTTTTTAATGATAGTCCAGGCTTGAACCTATGGCTACTGACTCCAGTGCACACTCATGCCAACCCTTCACCAGCTGAGCCACAGGTTCCATTAACTTGCTACAGGCGCTGTATTTGAACAAAGGGTTGGTAAAGATGAAAACAGTCCCGTTTTTATCTGAATGTTAGTGCCTGTTCATTGTACAGTAATTGCCGAATGGTTCTGCTTGCATAAAACAAGCTGCTCATTTCAGTACCACGTTCACTAAAGACACTAAAACGACACACCACATACAATTTCAATGGACAAAATGCACATAACATACAATATGTACAAGTAGGATGGTATTCGTCAAGAAATGGCTTTGTGGCAGAAAGCGGAAATCAATGACTGTTAACAGAGAGAGGTAGCAATTTATGCTGCAATATGTTGCATGTGAAATATGACTCTGTTTTATCTACTTCATAGATGGGATCAAAAGTGTCCTTCAAGCACAGGGTAGCAGCTAATGATTTCATACTAACAATAAACAATACAGGAGTATTCCCAGCAGCTAAATAATTAACACGAACAATTAATAAAAATGCAACAGGATATGTCCATACCTTTTAATTTATTTTCATTAGTCAAGCCCAACTCGGTTAGTTACAATTAGAATTTAGGAATTTATGAATGGAAGAATCGTTAGGAGAGATAACGCTTCGTTCAAACACAATGGTTATTTTCTACGCTCAAGTCTTTATGTTTAACTCTTTAGGTTTTAAAGGATCACAACTGTGCGATTGTAATATTCTTAACTGAACATTCTATTGCTGATGTAACAATCACCGCTGATAACTGAACAAATATTTAGTTCTAGAACACTGACTTAAAATAAATTTTTTTAAAAACAAAGGTTGTTCCTGTCTGCCTGGCTGGTTGTTGGGATGGTGGGCTTGTTGTACCTGGATGGTGTCCTTTGGCAGCTTGCTGTGCCCGCCTCAGTCTCACCCCGGGTCTTCCATCACCAGCGCCGCACGCGGAGATCCATTAGCCTGATTGAAAAACGCGAGTCCTAATAGCCTACCAGACAATGCCTCAAGTGAAATCACGTCCCCTCGGCGTGGGGGGTCTGGGCTGCTTCCAGGGCCTCCGAATCCATCCTGTAGATTTAAAGGAGAGGAGGAGATGCGAGGTAGAATAAATTGGCAACAAAAAAAAAGTGCTGATGATGATTACATCCCACGGTAGAATATGTGGGTCTTCCTGAGTTGGGGTGGGTTGGGGTGGGACTTTTGTCCCCGCACAGGCAAGTGGCTTGGTAACATGGAAAAGGAAGTCTAACAAAACTAGCAGTAAGACGCTTTCTGCTGATGGCAGAAGACTAAATGCAGACAGTTATTTTCTTTGAAAGAGGGGAAAAACGAGGCTTGGAATGTAAAAAAAACACCGAAGAATTAGCTAGTGTGCTAGAGTTTGCTTGAGTGACATTTTCTTCTCCGCAGGTAGAAACATTTTTTCTCGTTTTTTTCACCGAACGAAACGACAACCCCGATAAGAAGGTAATTCTATTTAACATCTCCACGCAAGCCTTGCAAAAACTTTACGTTCTTTTTTTTACGGCGAGCCGCACAAAAAAACGTTGTTACCTACGAAGACAGCCGTTAACCTTCAGCGTCTCGAGAGGCCACGAAGTCATTTTAATTATCTCGGCCGCTGCCTGTGCTCTGACCTTTCGGATAAAACACTTTTGAAGTCCATTTTCAAATCCAATTAGTATTACACTCGTCCCCCTTTTTATGAATTCGCCACTTCGCCTGTCTGAGGGTCCTTGCGACCCGCGCTCAGCTCCTTCTCTCCTTTTTTTTTTTTATGAATTCCTCTTTTTTTTACGAATCCACATTTCTTTTGACTGTTTGCAGCCCTTATAACTCAAGCTCATGGCGGGAATGAGATTAGGCCGCCGTCCATTTTACCGTCGCACACGGTATTTGATTGAGGCAGATGGGAGGCAGGGGAAACGCAGGGGTGAGTGCTGGGGGGGGGGGGCGGATGATTAGCTTAAACTTCAGAATAGCCACATTCCTCTTTTTTTTCATCCCCTCTGCTCCTCTGCAACCACAGACTTAATTTATAAGAGATGGAGAAATTTTTTTTTTGAAAAGGAACACTTTGTGAAAGAGACAGACTTAAGCCCACAGAGGTACTAGCAGATGTGTTAGGAGAAACAGACTAGTAATAGAATAAAAGCATAATGAGCTCGCAAATAAATATACCAGATTTGAAATTGAAAAATACCAATAAACATTTCTGATTTTATGATGGAATTAAATGTTTATTGATTTACATTACGTTACAGGCATTTAGCAGACGCTCTTATCCAGAGCGACTTACACAAATTTTACATAGCATTTACATTGCATCCATTTATACAGCTGGATATATACTGAAGAAATTCAGGTTAAGTACCTTGCTCAAGGGTACAACGTCAGTGTCCTACCCAGGAATTTAACCTACGACCTTTCGGTCACAAGCCCAGTCCCTTACCCACTGTGCTACACTGCGCCCAGTGTATAAGCACTTTTCTCCCGCATCCCTGTGCATGAATATCATCTCTGCTGTGGCTCCACCCCTCTGCCCTGCCCCCTCCCCTCCCCTCCCCCTTCCCACTGCCGCTTAAATGACCAATCAAAATCATAGATATATCACACATACAGTTATTATACCACCCACTACAGGGTATGGTATCGGTATGGTATTGGTATCGATCATTTTGGAGACCATGTTTATTGCATAAATTACATACTGCACTTTACATCAAAACTTTTTTTTGTGATGTATTTATAATTAATCATTTTACAGTCGGCGTACATCTTCATCTTGCGGCTTAATTCATAGTTTAAATGAAAGGGATCGCGTAGCCCTTAATGGAAGCCGCAGCGGAACAAGGAGACGTTTTTTTACGAGTGGTTAGAGCTCTGTGCTCCCGGCTCCGCCCCCATCCTCTCCTCCTCAAACAAAAGCACTCGTTAGGAGCTATTATTTCATTTGTCTAATCAGTAGACTCCCACAGCATGACTTGGCACTTTATCCTCGAAGAGCACTCCCACACACACGCTCGCGCACACATACACACACGCACACATAATCTCACACTTCATCAATTCATCATGAGCCATCACTTCACAATCATTTTTTTTAATTTAATTTAATTTTTCTTACCAGGGTCCTGCTCTTGGGAAAACGTCTTGAAATATTTGGTGAAATTCTGGTGACAGCACTGGCCTGGAATAAATTCTCGTATCTTTTTGGTATCTCTGTGTTCTCTGCTAAGACAGGAACTGGGAGTACTTTAAACTCTCATCAACCCACCTCACACACGTCGCCAGGTTTGCACTGGTTCTAACCCTAACCCAACTTGGAAAGGGTTTGAAATGTGTCAAAAGGTAGACCGCAGTGATTCATTTAAATCTGCCCCTAGGGAGGACATAAAAATAAGCATCATGCCAAGATATTTCTAACAGCCTGAGCCTGTATTCCAGAGCATGTACATCATACCCTTTAATATTTTACACTCCACATTTAAGTTTTATTACCAGCTGGAAAACAGAGCCATGCAGATGCACATATAACTGCACTATAAAGCAGACGGAAACCTGGTAATTAGGAAGTAGCAAGCCAGAAAACTGCTGGTAATAGTGAATGGGTTTGGTAGCACAAAGCTTTTTTTTTTGTCCCCAGCAGAAGGCTGCAAAGATTGCAGGCAGTGGGGGTTTGCTCGCTCCATCCATATCTGTGATGAATATCATCACCATGGGGTCGAGAATCTCAGAACTTTTTTTTCCCTCAAACCTCTTAAGTGCTTGGCGCATTAAGATTATTAAAATTGCATCTTCCTCCTCGTGTAACGTTCTCATTTCTCCCTGGCGATTCGAGGGGCCGCTCCGGTTTGTTTTAATGTCTTAATGAAGTTCCACTCAATGGCGCAGTGCAGTTACCACTCGACTGTCCCCTTTTTCTCTACAGCAGTTACCGCATTGTGAGTATACTAGCCTCCATAATAATTTTCTGAACATCAGTTAATCAATCAGGTAAAGCGTATTATGACCTACACTGTGGTAGGAGCTGAGGCGGGAGCATGTGCTCTGCAAACACAATCATCCTGTAACGTTTTTTTTTCCCAGAGCGCAGGAAACAGGCTGTTCATCCAATCAGAGAGCAGAGAGCACGGCGCATGTAGAAAAGCAAAAATCTTGATTGTGTGCACCCCAGTGCCGCAAGAAAGACAGACTATTGGCCTACCATCTGTGTGGATTCACAGTGCATACTCTTACCTTACAGTTGGGCGGCAGTGCAGTATAATGGCTAAGGAGTCGGTACTTAACCTGCATTGCTTCAGTATATATCAAGCTGTATAACTGGATACAATGCAAGTCGCTCTGGATAGGAGCGTCTGCTAAATGCCTGTAATGTTATGTCTTACCAGTGTGTAGAACGGTGGACACCATCTCTTTAACACACCACATACCAGATGACGTGCCTGTACGCCCGCGATGTAACGCTCAAGCTTCTGTCTTGCAAATTCACTAGAGGGTTCCCCTCCTCAGCTCAGGACTGACGCTCATCCATTACCATTTATCTGAGGGACCTGAGCCTCTTACCCGTATCCCTGTGTCAAAATGAACCCCCGTTTATCCTGTATTATCTCTAATCTCCTAACAAACGGCCGCTATCTCCTGGTCCCTCTGACAGGCTCCATTAAGGAGCTGTCTCTCCCACTGTTCTCCCACCCCTCCCAGCGCGGGACGTCAATATTAAGGCGCGCCCGCGTGTGCGTGCGTGTCAGGCCCCAGCCGGCTGGGAACGTAACGGCAGAGCGCAGAACCACCGCGCGCCTGCTCTGGAGAACCGAGGGGCTGCTCTGGAGGACCGAGGGGCTGCTCACGGTTAGCATGGTGAGGAGTCCCAAAAAGAGCCTCCAGAGACTTCTTACCATCCATCCATCCTTCCCCCACCACCAGTGATAGAACGATACATCCAGCACATCTTGATGTTGTTCCCCACCGCTTCCACCCCCCCCCCCCCCCCCCCCCTCCCCCCTCTCCCCCCCACCGTCCGATGGTGGCCTGCGGTCAGATCGTTGGGCCGTGAAATTGTCTGGTGGCTCCGGGCTGCTCAGCCCCGTCGAGCATGCGGCAGGGTGGTGGGTGGTGGAGGAGATACGGAGATGTAGGCCTAGTCACGAACGCGCCTATCGGGCCACCGTTGGCCTGCTGGTGTATGCTGCAGCTCAGCCACCGCGGCGGTGCGCCATGGGCCCGATCGTTCCAACAGCTGTTCCGCAATCTGCAAACAGCCGATCCTCGGCTCTCAGCTGGCGGGCCGCTGCCGCGCCGGCGTGCGGCACTCTAGCGCCGACGGCTGTGCCGACGCCGGGCCGCTAGTGGGCCAGTGGGCTAGCAGGCTGGGAGCTGTAGAGGACATTCGGCCCCCCATGGCCAGCGGATTGATGATGGAGTAGAAATAGCCCCCGCTGCCCAATGGGCCACCCTGGCCAGTGCCCCAGTCTGAGTGGCCATGAGCACAGAAACCTCCAGGAATAGCAGGATCACCTCCTTTCCGGAGCTCGGGGGTCAGCACAAACTGTCTATTACACGAACGTCCAATAAAGCACATGCAGAACTATCTAGCTTCCGAGACAACTTGCCTTGGTGGGGGGGTCATGTCCGACTCTTCCACCAGGGAGGAAGTCTGTCCTCATTGGCGATGCGTGCTAAAAAAAATCCCACCCCAACCCCCCCGAAAACCACGGGCGTGTCAAGCGGTATCACTCCTGACAGATTATCTCCTCTGGCTCAGATGTGGCCTCAGGTCAGCCCCAATGAAATTCATCCGTCCCTCGTGTAGCAGATTTAGTCTGTGAAAGAATGTGAGGCTACCCCTTAAGAACCAATAAGTGTCATTAGCTCCTTTGGCTTGGGGGCTTGGAGGCTTGGGGGGCGGAGCCCTGAGTTCAGGGAGCCAATGACATCTTTTGCTGTGTGGACCAGCCAATGAGGAGCCATGATTGGAAACCCGAAAGGAGACCTAATACGATTTAAAGGCTAGTGGGAAATACTTCATTTCCCGATTCCAAATCCCGATGGAATTATTTTCTGTAATACACAGTGGCCGCTGAACAAATCGCACTGGCAGAAATTCAGCAACAAAAGCCCTGTAAGTCACTGCATATATCAGTTTCTGCAAAGCATAGTCCACGATCCATAAAATGCTGCAACATACTGCTTCCTGGAACGTGTCCCCCCGTGTATGAACATCCATACTTCATAATTTATATGTCCAACAAATATGAATATGTCCAGGAACACTGCCAAGACATACCAGGAAAGCAATTGTTCGTTGTTTTGTTTAATTCATCGACATGACCTTTTGTCTTGTCTTCCTGTTGCTAGAAGCAGCTACCAATTAACCACAATCACCAACAGAAAAAAAAAACGCCCCCTAATTTGGAGAAATGTTGTTTACCCACGTCTGTGTTTGCTGTTCCTCCATGTTCCCTGTAGCACTGCTTGGATGTCTGCTTGGATGGTTTCGCTTGAACCTGAAATGCTTGCGTACAGATCCTGAAAAGCCCTAATCTAGGCCCAAATGACTCATCCGTGCTTTCACACAGCATTATTCAGGCAAAGGCTGCTGGTGGTGGGCAGACCGTCATCTATTGGCCGTAATGGTGCTCCCCGGTGCTAAAACATGCCGTTGAAGCTTAATACCTCAATTACCAAAAGAAAAGCGTTGCTTTTGTGGTTTATATTCGTTTTAACGCAGCGTTACCAAGCGACCAAACTGCAGCACGTCCTGAATGCATTTTGTACAGGAATACAGGCCATGCCAGTCACAAATTTAACACCCCCCCCCCTCCCCCCCTCCCCACCCCCCCCCCCCATCCCTACACTGAAAAAGAGCAAGGCGTACTCATCAGTTACCGGGGGGGGCAGAAATCAGCCAGCCGATCCTTTAATTTTAAGCAGGGGAGAGGAATAATGAACAAATCACATTTCATTTGTGTAGCTGGAAGGTAACAAGGGGGGTGTGCGGGGGGTGCAGAACAGAACAAACCCCGTTTGGGGCAGGGGACGTGGAGACAGCCTCGTACGTCTTTTTCATTTGATCGCTGAGCCACGGCTCCCCCAGACAGCTCCATCGAAGCCCGAGACCCTTCTGCACACGCTTTTTAAAAATGTATGTGTCTAGCAACACATTCGCAATAAAAACGCCGGCATTAAAAACGATTAAATTAGGCTATTTCACTATAGATTTGCTCAGTCAACAGCTTTCATTTTAGACCATAATGACTAACAGCATCAGGTTCAAGCATGACGCGACATATAAAAAAGACGTATTTGCCGTTTTGGAGTTAAAAGATTGGTTTATTTTCCGTCGACTGGCTGAAAACAAAGCAAGATTAGAAAATAAAACAAGATTAAAATGAGAATTGCTATCGCGACTGTCACTTACCCCGTTATATCACTGTCGAGAGTAACGCAAGGACATATCGGCAATTGCAAAGACAAATTGAACAACAGGGATGGGGGTATTAGGGACAAAAGCAATTGACTGCGCGCTGCATCTTCTTTCAATAAAAATGCGGATAAACTAATCCCATGCTAACTATCCTCTAATGGAATTGCTAGCTAACACATAAGCACTGCTAGAATATTGGGGAAGATTTCAGTTAGATAGCCATTTGACTACGAGATAATGTTGTGGGTGAGGAGGCTCCCCTGGGAACACTAAAAGTCTTCATTGTCTGAAACAGTCAGTCACAGGGAAATAAAAACATCCCAGGCACAGTGTACGCTAACGCGACAGCAACATACCTTGACTGTCATCATTTAGTTATGCAAAATTATCAAAAGAGGACATGTATCATTTAAATACATGTCATGGGAGTTCAGAAGGAAATGGCAGATCGGTGCTTATACCACTGTTTAAATTGTAGAATTAATATCAGTGACCAACCACAAAAATCCTTTTTAACTAAAATAACAAAACAAAATAACATTCTAAGGCCATTCCTGCAGTGTTCTTTGCAAGTTCAAGATAACAGCAGACATCTGGGAAATTGGGTAAAGGTACGCACGCGGAATGTTTACCCTAACTTTCCTAAATGTTCTGAGAACGTTCAGAGATCAAAGATAGCTCAGCTGGGTAAAAACTTTTTTTTTTCTTTTTTCACGCCTTAGTTTATGGACACGGCGTACAGCACCGCAAATTGCCACGGCAACAAAAAGCGGACTCTCAGACGTGGGGCCGGGGAAAAAAAAAAAAAAAAAACAACAACAGCGTGCGGCATTTCTCTGAGGGAGAACATCTCCCAATTTAAATAAAAACACAGATCAGAGATCGCACGCCGCGAGGCCCGATTGCACGAGTCAACGATTTTCGCGGCTGGAGATCAGGAGGCGTGGGGGGAATGTTAACTCTGCGGAATGGCCGCCGCGGGATCTGGAAGCACGCAGGAACCCGAGCTCCCGGGAGACACGGCGACACGGAGACACGCTCGTTTCAATCGACGGGACGAGTCCCCTGGAGGAGACGAGAGACACACGAGTGGGGTGTAGGGGGTACCTAGCGTAGGGGGGGAGGGGGGTGTACCGCGTATCGGGGGGGGGGGGGGGGGGCCACAGTGGGGGGGGGTGTGTACAGTGTGTACAGTGTGCTCCTGTCCGTGCCGACACGCTAAGGGGGGGGGGGTGGGGTGTGGGGGGGTGTGTGTGTGTGTGTGTGTGTGTGTGGGGGGGGGGGGGGGGACGGTGCGTGTGTGAGTGTGTGTGTGTGTGTGTGTGTGTGTGTGTGGGGGGGGGGTGGACGGTGCGCTCCTGCTCATGCCGACGCGCTCCCGGCTCCCTTCTGACTGCGGCCGCGCGCGCGCGCTCACTTCCTGTCCTTTCAGAGCGAGTACTCGAGCGACACGGAGAGCGAGGACAACTTCCTGATGATGCCCCCGCGGGACCACCTGGGCCTCAGCGTCTTCTCCATGCTCTGCTGCTTCTGGCCCCTGGGCATCGCCGCCTTCTACCTGTCGCACGAGGTGAGGGCCGCCACGCTCAATCCTCCTCCCTCTCTCCCCCTCTCCCTCTCTCCCTCTCTCTCCCTCTCTCTACCTCCCCCCCACCTGTCCCACGAGGTGAGAGCCGCCACGCCCGTCCACGCCTCTGTCTACCTGTCACATGAGGTGAGAGCCGGCACGCTCCGTCCTCCTCCCTCTCTCCCTTTCTCTCTCTCTCTCTCTCTCTCTCCCTTTCTCTTTCTCTCTCTACCTTCCCCCCACCTCTCGCACGAGGAGAGAGCTGCCACATTCTGTCCTCCTCCCTCTCTCCCTTTCTCTCTCTCTCTCTCCCTCTCTCCCTTTCTCTTTCTCTCTCTACCTGTCGCGCCAGGTGAGAGCCGCCACGCTCCATCCTCCTCCCTCTCTCCTCCCCTCTCTACCCCCCCCCACCTGTCCTTTCTCTCTCTCTCTCTCTCTCTCTACCTGTCGCACGAGGTGAGAGCCGCCACGCTCCGTCCTCCTCCCTCTCTCGGCTTTTCTCTCTCTCTCTCTCTCTCTCTCTACCTGTCGCACGAGGTGAGAGCCGCCACGCTTCCGTCCTCCTCTCTCTCTCCGTCTCCCCTCCCTCTCTATCTCTCTCTATCTCTGTCTCTGTCTCTCTAGCGTAGGGGCCAGTCAAATCTCTTGGCTGTGTACTGTATGTACCACTGGTGCGTAAAGGCATTAGACACTGTAGTTGTGAAAAACTTTGTGAATTTTGGTGATTTTAATGAGGTGCTATGCACCATACAATGGATCCAAACCATAGACAGGTCTCTGGTATTTTAGGTGGTAGATGGCAGACATGTGGCAGTATATCCAATATGCCCCCTTATCAAAAGCATTGCAATATGAATTTCGAATCCGCAGTTCATTTTTGTGTTTTATGATTGGGCCGGTATGAAACCTGTGACAAATACCAAGTACAATACCACAGACAAAATTAGTATTTTTTTAATCCATGGCTTTCACACCTGAGATCCACCCGGGGACATATCCTCAGGTGGCACAATGAACATGTCGATTAGATTGTATTAGAGAATACACTCCATAAAAAAATGCGCTCAGCAAGCACAATCAGCGCAATCAGAACTGACGGTCTTTCCCCATCGCTGAAAACCCGCATACGCACATCGCCCAAAATAAGTGCTAGCGGTCACCGTTTCATTCCTCCCTGTAATCCACCAGCTGGGTCACAAGTTAACTGCAGGGGAAGGGTGCGCAAACAGCCAGGGCGAATCGCAGGTGCCTGATTGACCACAGGAGGCGCTATTGAGCTATGTACTGGAGAGGATAATGATAATTAACCGTGGTGCTGATGATCACTCCATCAAACGTATTCATATTTAAGCATGTTTCATTTAAAGTACCGTGTGCAAGCCTGGGCCAGGACTAATGCTTAATTAAAATGAACAGAATCTTTGGTTCGCCTTTGAGTCTGAACTGTAAACTGTTGCGCACAAACAGTTTCAATCTTGGTGAAGAATATATATGTCAATTTTGCGTTGCGTACATGATGTTCTGATTGGCTGGTGTAGCTAAATGTCCAATGGGGAGACATATTGTTTGTGGGCTTGGAGCATTTGTGATGATGTAATCAGGCAGGAAAAAGGAGGAGGAGGAAAAAAAAAGCAAAATCTCTTAAGTTTTGAGCTCTATTGTGTGAACGTGTTAAGTTCTTTGTGAATTCTGTCTGTTGACATGAGGTCAGAAGGTACAGAAACTAATGTTTTGAAGGGCTGTTCGTCTGTGGTCATTGTGGTTATGTCTGTAGGAAACCCTGAAAAGTGCCAAACTCTCGGTGCTGTAAAGGTATGGGGCAAGCCGCCCCGCCAAGGCGTAACTTGCAAAATTCCACACACTGGACTGGATGCCACAGAGCGTACACGCTGTCCTACCCACGAAGTGACGTCTGTGGTGACTTTCCATGTTCTTTGTTCACTGCTAGTAGTAATGCTGTATGGGGGGCGACATAGCTCAGGAGGTAAGAGCGGTTGTCTGGCAGTCGGAGGGTTGCTGGTTCGATCCCTGCTCTGGGCGTGTCGAAGTGTCCCTGAGCAAGACACCTAACCCCTAACTGCTCTGGTGAATGAGAGGCATCAATTGTAAAGCGCTTTGGATAAAAGCGCTATATAAATGCAGTCCATTTACCATTTTACCATTTGCCTTAAATCTGAATGAGGTTGTTTGCCTCTGACGCATCACAAACCCCTGCCAGTGAAGTGTGATCAGCACATTTAATGAATTAGCACAGTGCTCTAAGTGATTAGTGCACAGTGTGAACATCAGTAGAGAATGGGGGGGGGGGGGGGGGGGGGGAAACAAAACTGTGTGAATTTCCCATGCTGGGACAGCAACAACATAAGCCCGACTCTACAAAATCACATCGTGTTTAAAGGAGTGAGCTAATTCATCATTGTTTAAATAGAAACTTGAAAAATTCACTTGAGTCAAAAATTATTGGCCCTGAATAGCAACCGAAGGCAGATTAAATATTTGTAACCGATGTTCTGATACGTGACCTTGGTACAACAGAACGCTCGTCCATTATGTACGCTGTTGAAATCAAAGGCCAATCGTCTGTTCTTAGTTTTGAACAGCTGCGTCAATTGAAAGGGATCCATTAAAGCCCTTTTCTAATTGACTCTATAACCTTTAATTATGTGATCAAACCACTGAGAGGGGTAAGTTCCACTGGCCTACATTTCAATTAATTTGGCTTTGAATATTTGCAGTTGGATCGTTGTTTTGATGTGGTAGCGTGTCATCATGCCTTCTGGTTTGACTTGCCATAACTTTCTGACCTAGCCTACGCTTACTGTATGAATAACTGTTACATAATGAGTATGGTACCTTATCGGACCTGTGTTTTGTAGTTGTTCCAATGACCTTTGCTATGCAATTGTACGTCGCTTTAGATAAAAGCATTTGCCAAACAAATGCAATGTATTGTAACACATTGTATGGCTTATACTGGCTGCTTTTCTGATAGCAGATACTGTACAGAGACCTAATGACCAGTGACCACTTACAAATATGCTGAACTAGCAGGGATATGTCTTTTCAGTACCTCGTTTGAACCTGCAGTGACCGCGCTGATTTTTACTGACCGTGCCCATTTCTCAGCTTAATCTAAAGTAACGCTGATCGTGCAGTCCCTCTCACCCCTTTTGGGGATAGGTGCCATCGGTGGGAACTTCGATTGGTGAACGCTGCATTGTGATTGGCCGCATCGTCGGCCTGACGTCATCCAGAGTTGAGTTGAGTAGAGCACTGCGCTCTGTTGCAACCGTGCAGCATGCGTGGAACGTTTCGGGGGATCTCAGCAGCGTCAGAAGTGCAGACCTGAGCCTACAGAGCAGAGACCCCCCCAGCCCGTTATGACAGCACTGATGAGTGCCACTGCCTGCAGTCATCGCTTTGCCGAGGAAGAGTCTCTCCCTCTCTACGGATTTTATGACTTTTTTGATGCATTGACAACCCCAGCGCAACTCTGCACTGAACATTCATCATAATACCAACTTCGCAATGACATTTATATCTTAACTTCATCTTCATATTGGTGCTCCTACATTTTTAAAAGCCCGTCTTCTTGTCGCGTAGGAACACGGACTTGAAGTGTAGGTTGCGGGAGCCGTCGCCGGACGCCGTCGGCAAAAAAACGTTTTTGATCAGACCTGGTCCTCCAGATCGCGGTTTACTGTACCACTGTGGCGGCTCTCGCTTCTGGAGAACAAGGGAAAGGGGTTCTGAAGAGAGAGAGAAAGAAAAACCAGCCCTCCACATGGGTTAACTGGGCCTATAGGGCAGAGATTTGAGCGCGCGTGTGGATTTGAGCACACGTTTGGATTTGAGCACGCGTGTGTAAATTTGAGCATGTGTGTGGATTTGAGCACGCGTGTGGATTTGAGCATGTGTGTGGATTTGAGCACGTGTGTGGATGTGAGCATGCGTGTGGATTTGAGCATGTGTGTGGATTTGAGCATGCGTTTGGATTTGAGCATGTGTGTGGATTTGAGCATGCGTTTGGATTTGAGCACGCGTGTGGATTTGAGCATGTGTGTGGATTTGAGCGTGTGTGTGGATTTGAGCACGCGTGTGAATTTGAGAGCGCGGCCTCCTTACGTTTTCGGTGGGGCGGTGCTGCACCCGGTTCTCCGCCTGCCCCCTCCGCCCGCGGTCCTGCAGCTCATCACGACTCCACACCTACACCCCGCTCGTTCTCTCTCCGTTTAAAAAACGCAGCCGCTTGGCAAGGGCCCTCGCAGCCCACGCCAGCTTCCCCCAGATCCAACTACAAAAGGCCTCCCAGGAAGGAAACAGATAAATAAGGCCCCCCCCCCCCCCCCACACTGGCACTGTATCCTGTTTAAAAAGCGCCATGATACGCCAAGACGTCGAAGTCTCAGCCACGAGACTCTAATGCGACAGTATTCTTAAAGATCCGCAACAATTTAACACAGGGTCCCTTTCCCTGTGCCTCTACACGCATGGGTCAAATGCAGGTCCGAGCAGAAGATCAGGGGCGGCAGTGTAGTATAATGGCTAAGAAGCTGGTCTTGCAACCTAAAGGTCCCAGGTTTGATTCCCGAATAGGACACCGTCGTTGTACCCTTGAGCAAGGTACTCAACCCGCATTGCTTCTGTATACTTCCAGCTGTATAAATGGATGCAGTGTAAATGCCATGAAAATGTTGTGTAAGTCGCTCTGGATAAGAGTGTCTGCTAAAATGCCTGTAAAGTTACACACCTCCGTTCATGGATGTTCTCTTCGGAATCACACTGAGTATCTGAAAAAGGGGTTGCAGACAACAAAAAAACAAAATGGTTGAGCAGGTGACATTTAAACCAAAGCAGATTGCTGAACACCCCCTGGAAGGGTTTTCCGTAGTATAAAAATATAACGGGAATAAAAACAGGAAGGCAGGAGAAAACACTATGCAAAGTTATTCATCCAAGTTAAAATATACTATGTCTGAAAATACTGCATGGTTAATTCTCAAAAGTTTTCAACTTGACTGATAGGTGATTCACAATATATAGTGACAGAAATTTCAGTGAACGACAAGGCTGTGGAAAGGTGTCTCAACTGACATATTTTACGAGCTGGCAGTACGATCTCAGTGAGGGAGCTGGCACAAACTGGGCAATTCCAAAGACCGAGAAGCTTCCTGTGGTGGACTAAAGTTTTGTTCTAATCCTGCACACAATGAAAATGTACTTTTATCTTTTTTCAATTAAAACTGTAATTACAGTTATTTGCTGAGCGAAGATGATGTGGAACCTAAAAACCTCTTCCTGGAAAAAAAGCAAATGCTCCAGTGTTTCAAGATAGTAATCGTGGAGGCAGTTTAAGGAGCGCTCAATTATGAACCTCTCTACACCCACAAATGGTTTTTGGGAAAAAAAAAAAAAAACTATATCAACAAGCTCCACAACAGTTTTACCATTGCAACCACAACTGAGAAGGAAAGCTAGGCTGGCTCACTTTCCTCCTACAGGGAGCTTGTTCCCACAAACCAATCAGAAACCTCGTCTCGTTAATAAAACCCACTGTTGTTCGTTATCAGCAGGCTACCCAACAGATATTACGGCCCCTCCTGCGATCTCCAGTGTCAGTGAACATTGACCCACCCAAAGACGTAATTTATTTACCGACTAAATTTCTCCATTTATAAGGCAGTTGGAGAAGAACCGTTTGTCAGGTTAACAACATTATTGACATGCAAGGCAGGCAATGTTGTTTCTGATGTATTTGTAATATCTCGTATAAATCACTGAAGTCGTCTGGACAGGGCCAAGGACATGCGCTACAGTTATAAATGAAGCTTCAAAACATTTTGGAAGGTCCTCCTTTGCTTTTGAAAGAAGCCAGTCTGACAGCCAGAGGAGAAATTTCTAGGTGTTTTATTCGACTGAGGATTTTTGTCCTGTTGCGTAAAATTTGCACGCCGTATCTGCGCTACGGACAGATGCTGCATTTAGATCAGCCTTTCCGTGCTCTCTTGCCTTGACAGACAGCGACCAACTGCCACTCCTGGGTGATGCAGTACCACAGCATACCGTACTGTCTGCATTATGAAGCATGTACCCACTCAAGATCAGATCACTGTTTCATGTATGTCCGTGGGGACGTTTGTGATGGCATGCTTCAGAAAGAGACACACACGCACACACATTCACACACAGATGCATGCGCATGCGCACACACACACACACACACACATACACGCACGCACGCGCGTGCGTGCGCGCACACACACACACGCGCACACACACGCATGCGCGCACACACACACACACACACACACCACCTAAAACAGTTAGAGGCAAATCTAACTCAGAAGAAATGCCCTCAAAGCTTCCAACCTGGTTCCTGCATATTAATAGTAACACGAAAGGCCATGCAGATTTTAATTGGTTCTTTTACCCTTTTTTTGTTTTTTGTCCCATGCAGGACCCAATTAATTTCCCCTTTGAGGCGCCATGCAGAAATCAATACGCAGTAAATGGAGGCGATAGGGTGTAAAAATTGCTTTACACATTATGAATCCACATTTCACGGTTAGAGTGCAGGTCTCCCCCTACCCCACCGCCCCCTGCCTTACCCCCCTTACCCCCACCCCTCGCCTAGAGACAGTAACAGCAAACCTGTGATTGCCTGCCTGCCTGAGAGTATATCAGAAGGCGTATAAATGATAAATGGCAAATTCGTTTAAAAAGAGGATGACAGCTGCGGGCCTTCTCACGGATGGCTGCAGATATTTCTCCTTTGCAGAGGGAGCGCCGAAATTCTCTCCTTTGCTTGTTCCCGTGCGGCTGACGGGGAGGGGCGCTCGGTGGACCCCGTGCGGCTGGTTTCGGAGGAGGGCATCTGAGGACACCGCGATACAGCTGTCCTTTTTGCGGTGGTTTCCCCTCCGTTCGACGGAGGCATTAAATCCAACAGGTTCACTTTCGGTGTTTTCTGGTTGTCTGTCATGTCACCCAGGTCCCCGCGGCACATTGCAGAGAGCGGAAGAGAGTTTGAATACTTATGCATTATGCATTCAGGCTCGGGCCTATGAGATTTTTTTTTTTTTTTTTTTCCCCCCCGGCTCAAACAAACGTAATGGATAAAAGCGTTTCGCGGGTTCGACAGGTGTCGTCTCAGCCTCGGCCAGACTTCGCCTCCGGGGGGGGGAATCCAGGAAGACCCAGACAGAAAGGAGAGGCCTGTTCAATCCGTCTCAGTGAGCCACCTGACCAGGAGCAAAGTGCTGTAATGAGTCAGGTGACTAAGAGGGACAATAACCTGACCTGAGCGCGCATTTGTTTGTCGAAACGAGAAACCCAAGGGCAGCAGCTGCAGATCTGCAGAGCTACCGGGCACCGCCTCGGCCGAGGATTTCCAGAGCCAGGCCTGGATATCGGCGGCTGCTACTGAACCCTCTTCACGATTTTGCCTCAGAAAGCAAGCCGCAGAATCACGGCATTTCGTCCCAGCCACTTCCATTTTTGTTTTAGACTACAGATGGGTGGCACACCCACAGTTATCCACGTAGCCTACTCTCTAGCCGTGAATACAAAAGCCTTTTTTTTTCCCTTCTTTTTTACGATGAAAGCCGGTCCCCGTGTTTTTCCGTTTTGTTTTCCGCCCCAGAGACTCCCGTAACCAGGGCAACAGGCAGTGCTTATACTTTCATTCCGTCTCCTCCTCCTCTTCCACAGTTCCGCGCGGCTGCCATGTTTTAACAGGTGCGATTCGGATAAAGCACCCCAAGCTCAAAAACCTGCGGTGGCCAGAGAGCGCACAGCTGCGGATGTAGTACAGTAATTTACGGCTTTCTCAATTAGCTGGTGCACGCGCTCAGTGGGCGCGTTGCGTAAAGAGAACGTCCGTCTTCTTTCCACGTCCGACGTGCCGCACATCTGGGCGGCGGTGTAGCATAATGGTTAAGGTGCTGGTCTTGTAACCTAAAGGTCGCAGGTTCGATTCCCGCGAAGGACACTGCCGTTGCACCCTCGAGCAAGGTACTTAAACCTGCATCGCTTCAGTATATATATCCAGCTGTATAAATGGATGCAATGTAAATGTTGTGTAAGTTGCTCTGGATAAGAGCGTCTGCTGAAAGCCTGTAATGTAACATCTTTATTCGTGGGCTCGGAGTTCCCATGATGCACCAGTGGTATCGTTATCCACAAACAATGTGACTCATTTACTCAACGCCCACAATAATGGGACCCACCTTCCTCAATATACTCCACTGATGCACAGCGTTCATGCACAGTAATGAGGGCATCGACTGCCGGTTTAAACAACGAGCTTGCATGTTAATCTTACTCTGTGCCCAGAGAGAGAGAAAACAGTTCCTGTCTCCACCACTCCAGAATGTTTTCAAATGCAATTTTGAGCGAGAATGTCTGATTACAATAACAGTATCCCCAAAGTATAGATTTACTTCTTGTCAGGCCAGACAGAGCTTGATTTTTTGGGGTTGGAGAATTTATATTTTTGTTTTCTTAAAGTGCCCCAGGAATGTAGGATTCATTTCTGTATAAAAGCTGCTTGGAAAAAATACTAAACACATTTTATTGTGTGTTAATAACCAAAGTTTTAAAGGTATATGTATATTTGATGCAATGATGACACGTCTATCAAAATATTTTGCTGGATTAGTTTTCGAATATATTTATTGGATTAGTCCTGTGGCCTGAAATAAAGGGAGAAGAATGAAATGAATATGAAATGTTTTGGTGAGCTATGGATTTTTTTTTTGCCTGAGAAAAGATCAAGTCACAGACACAAGTCACAGACAAAATGAGATATACTATCGAGGATATTGACTTCAAATCCAACTGTTGTTACATTTGCATTTAGCAGACACTCTGATCCAGAGCGACTTACATTGTATAAAATTATACAGCTGGATATACACTGGTTAAGTACCTTGCTCAAGTGTTCTACCAGGGAATCGAACCTGCGACCTTTAGGTTACAAGACCAACTCCTTAGCCATTATACTGCACTGTTGTCTAAGTGACAGTGTTGTCTGTCCCCCTACTCTGATTTCGTGTCCGCAAGCTTGGGAAGACGGCTGAGTTAGCAGCGCCGATTTAAAGGTCAGCCCGTGCGAAATGGAATCGCACTTCCAATTTGTGAACTTACAGACGTTTCTGACAAGAAAACGCATTAATATTACATTTCATTTCAGAAAACATTCTCCATAAGTATGTCTTTATAATATAATTGAAAGCGCATTTGACATGTGCACGCACATAGCCCTGCACACACACACGCACAGCTCCCCTCAAAAGACTATTAATGCCGGCCTCTTTATATAAGGGCTGCACTTAATGCCTCCGGCTTCATTTCTGAATATTAATAGCACGTGCATTATCATGAATCTTGAACGTGTACTTTGTCTCAATTCATTGCTGAATATTTAATATACAGAAGTCAATACTGGAAAAATGCTACTTGATAGGATCTAAATATTTTCTCAGAGGCTGCCATGGAAACGGTCACATGCCATGGCCTGCTAGCCATACTAAGAACATGGCCGCTGACTTGAGACTGGTGGAAGAGAGCTTGAACACCTCCACACCTCACAGAGAGGCGGATCAATGATCGCTGCCTCGAAACAAAGATGGATGCTTCAGGAATGGTGACCAAAGTCTGCTGCGGTTGGCAGGCTGAAGCTACAACCCCCCCTACCCCAAGCCCATCGTCCCAGCGGCCTGCTCTGTATGCTAATTTTTACATTATCAAGATGTATTGCAAAACCGCACAAAATATGGGCAAATATACAGTGAAGTTTTTGCCAATATTTATAAAGGGCAATGTGAAGTATATTCTTAATTTTTTTCCAAAAAACATATTCCCATATTTCCAATATATATGCAGTATATTCTGGTTCTGTAAGGGTTTCTTATGCTTTCTGGGGCCCCCCCTGTCTCCGCCACACCCCCCCCCCCCCCCCCCCCCCCCGAAAAAAAAAGTGGTTTCTACAAAATCTCGAAAACAATCTGTTATCGCTAAGCCTGCATGCATAATCTGACTGCGCACACTCCAAACAGACACTGCAAGCTCTTCAACACGGTATCTTGGCAAGAAGGAGCACGAGCGCAAGCCGCGATATACGCTGCCAAACAAGCACCTTCCCCGGATGATGGACAACTATCACAGAGGGGAGCCTCCCCACTTATGTACCACGGATGTGCTTTTTTTTTCCCCTCGCAGATATCAACAGTGACCTATTTCACGATACAGCTGTGATTAATTATATTAGGGGGAAAAAAACCTGATAGCGTGGAGCCCACGCAGGAGTGTTTTGCTCTTGGAAGTGGCATCAGCATAGGTTTCAGACAACAATTACTGCACACACACGCCATGAGTCCAATTAATCAATAATCAACAAGTCCAGGTTAAAACCTAGTACATGGCTGGACCTAACACACGTGATCCAATGTGTAACTTCATCACTCACTCACTCAGTCAGTCAGTCAGTCACAGACATTCGCGTTTGTAGGGCTGGCCCCGCTGTTGGGTTTGGGTAGGTGACTTAAGCAAATGATTTATTCACAAATAAATGCAAGTTCTCGACTGGGCGCCTGTAACAGAATCGCAGTGAAGGAAGGCTCTGCCACATGGGCATTTGGCAGCATACAGGGATCTAGGTTAACATTTCTTTCAAAGGGCACATGTGCTCCAAAGTAGGAAAATTTAGGAGCGCACTAATGCATCCTAATTAATAGATTTAATTATTTTTTGCTAAATTATTTTTTCCAGTTAGCAGCACACATCAATATTCAGGAGCAAATGCTCTGTAGAGCACTGCCATACACACCCAAGTACTGAAGCATCATCTCCAGAGAAAGACACAGTCGCCCCGCACTCTCCTTAAAGACAAAATTCACCCAAAAACGAAAAAAAAAGTGTATTTTCACGACCTGCAGTTGGTAATACGCACAACTGGAGCACGTTATGTGTAATTCCCTGGCTGCTTTGAAATGCTCCAAAAAGTTCCTCCTAATGGCCTAGTTGGGAAGAACATATTTACTATGAAAAGTGTTTGTACAGAGGCATGCAAAATTTGGACACCCCTGGTCAAACAGCAAGCTTTGTTGAGACTCTTAAGTGAAAAATTGTTAAAACAACCTCTGCAGAGTACTACTGTAACTAAACGTGACATTTCTGCAAATTTTAATGCACAATTATTATTTCTTCGCTGAATTTAACACTTCGGGAAAAAACAAAACGGTGAATGTGGCACATGCAAACATTTAACTTCTTTTCACAGACAAAACATGCAATTTGACCAGCGGCGCCCAAGCTTTTGTATACCACTGCACAATTGCATTCATGCTCCCGGGCAACTTTTCTTTGTGTTTTTCAAAAACAATCACATATTACACGTGTGGCCAACTTGTCCTTATCAATCCAGCAAGTCGCCATAGCAATTTGATGTTCCCATTTCATTTAAACATGTTATTAAGTGCCACTTCAGCCTCCCTTGACATTGCTGGGTGCAGGGAATCCACCCACCTCATTGGTCACGAGCGGCTCCACTGGCCAATCGCAGACCTGAGGCCTACCTGCCCACACCAGCTGCATTAACTGCAAAGTCTGGCACAGAAGCAGTGGCATCTCAGCTGATGGACCACTGAGTGCAGGTCTTACAACTGTGATGTTCACTTTTGAGATTGTGTGTTAAAAGACAGAGCTTTTATGGGCAACTATAAAAAAATGAGCAAAAAAAAAATATAAGTGCCAGTTATTTCTATAAGGACTGCCAGTGGCAGTGTATGCCATCAACAAAAACACCCTCTGTGTGGGCTAGACAAGCTCCACAAAATCCCAGACTTTTTTCAGTTATTTATCCAGAGTTTGCTCTCCTTTCCTTCAGTCCTTCTCGTGCCTCCTGCAGATATCGCGCTGACCTACTTCATTGCAATTTATTTCATAATCGTTTGTGTTCCAGGAGCAACAGAGTTTGACTGAAAGTGAGAGGCCAATAGGGGCCCTGTATGCTGCCCACAGCCCATGCAGCAGTATTGAGTCTATGCTCAGGTGAATTCAAAGGGTACAAGAAATTCACTGCTTGGTATTTTGTTTTCCTTGTAGCTAAATTTGATTCGCCCCCCCCCCCTTCAAAATTAGAATCTCTCTATTTTTTTTCTGTACAGCTGCAGAACAGCCATGGCCCTATTGTTTAATTAGCCGTTCCTTGCGCATAATTAATTAGGCAGACTTCAATTTAAGCAGTAATTATAATAAAGAAATCCTTTGCCTTTCCTCACAAAACAATTAGATTGTTAATCATGTTTGCATACTAAGCGCGTTTATTAATGATATAGCGGAAGGGGGGGGGGGGGGGGGGGGGGGGGGGGGGGGGGGGGTTTAAATGAAATGGCTTCTCATTTAAAATTCCGTTTTGTTATCGCAGGTGGACATTTATTACAGCGCTGCACTAAACTGATGGCTACTGTAAAAGGTAATGTCCTCGTGATGAAGCGGCTTATTTCACGGGCAGCGTATATATCAGGGAAAATGAGCCAGACGCACGTCGTCTGCAGCGGGCAGAAATCTCATCAGACACAATTGGAGCATTAAACATTATGATGAAATACGACCCCCCCCCCCCCCCCCAACCCCCCCCACCCGTCCCCCACAACTCTTCCCCCCCCCCCCCCCTCCACCATCAGGCTGGCAGACATCCCTAACCCTGGCGGTGTCCACTTGATCTATGGCAGGGACTCTGAACCGTGGTGCTGGCGGGGCCACGGGGCCTACTTGTGTTTCATTGTTACTCAGCACTCTAAAAAAAAAAAAAAAAGCGGTTGATTGCACTTTAACTGACAGTGTCGTCGGCGTGCGTCGGTTGTAGATCTTAAGGTGAAATAAAAAGAAACCCCCCCCCCCCCCCCAGGACCTAAAGTTGAGCATCATTCATCTATGGGGTTGTAGATTCAATTTCAAGCTCGGTCTCGGGTTGGTTGATTGGAGCCAACGATTGGATTAAGTTTGGTTACTCCCAACGGCCAATCGGGTGGTCAAAAAGGAATCTTCAAAACCCTCAGAGCCAGTGAGGTCTCAGGGACCAGAAGTAGACACACAAACGGAGGATACTCTGAAGTATCCTTCATCCCTGATTGCTTTGACATGATAATACAGTAAGCGAGGACCCATTCTGAAAGATAACTTACAATGCTACTGGTGTGAAATAATGTGTTTTGTGATTCATTCACTAAACATCACAACAACGCCTTTCAGAATTGCCTACAGACAGTAGTAGAGAAGTGTTCGATTTTCTTTTCTTTTAAAAAAAAAAACGACGATTGGCTCAGCAAGTCAGTCACTGGGGTGACAATGTGGCCCTTCGTGCGGACGGACAACAGTCTCCCCAAATCACCATCTTTGTTAGGAATGGCATGCCCAGCTGATCCCTTGAGTGTGCCTAACTCACGGTGACCGCACTACCCCCCCCCCCCCCCATGACTATACCCCCACCACCTCCTGAACCTAACCTCTGGACTACAGCTCCAATAACGTCAGCTCAAAATATTCACCTGGGCCCTTTTTTTGTTCAACATCACAGTTTTTTTTTCCCCCTCGCGCACCGTCGCCATGGCAGCGTACGGATGCGATTCGGGACGACCGGAACAACGATGCGAAAAAAAAGCGGCCCGAGCGCGCGGACACAAAAAGGCGGAGGGTCCGCAGCCAACCCGGAGGTCACCGGAAACAAGGCCACTGTCAGCCTGGCCCCAAATAATTGGTATTAGCCACGAGCCGCAGCCGTCAACACAGGAAGTCTCACGTGACATCGCATCGCTGCACCTTGGAGTGAATTACTCCTCGGGCTGTGGGGGGAAAGAGGGGGGGGGGGGGGGGGGGGGGGGGGGGGGTTAGCTTAGCCCTTTTTTAAACAATCTTCTATAACCATGGTAAAAACAGTGCAGCCTCCCCTACATTTCACTGCCGGCCTTGGTAATGGAACTCAGCAGCAGAGGCAGTGGAGCCGAATGACTACTTTTACCATTTCTAATGAAAACAGGTCACATAAGAACACACAATAGGTAAGAATAGGTTACATAAATATACACATTAACAGGGCACGTTAGTTTAATTACACCTTATAATACATCATAACTGTTTGTATTAACTTAGTTTTAGATGTAATGAATTTGAAAGCAAAAACATAGATCTTGTACTACAGTTTGGGAGAATAAATGAGTGTATTCACAGCACACTGCAGAGCACAAGCCCAACCGTTACATTTTCGGTTGAAAGCAAATGCAAATTTCATTTGTTGCTACCACTGTTATCATCCAATGGTTTTTTTATTTTTGACATCTCTTATCAACGTTCGACAATTTCTCAACAGTTCCCTCAACAAAGACAGCAAAATTAAATGTGTGACTCACTCACAGGAAAAATAAAATACGTAAGACCCGAGACAAAGGGAAGCAAACTGAACGTTGTTTCTGCGGGGGGGCGGGGGGGGTGTTGGTTGGATTTGAGGTTACTGTCGTATGGTTCCGATGTGGGGGAGTGGGGGGGTTGGAATGTCTGCCTAAACCCCACATCTGTCAGAAGCAGAGGACTGGATTAGATCTCCTCTCCCTAGGTGTACTGCCACAGGAGCTAGCAGCCTACACGACGCTGGTATCGATCGACATGTTCGCAAGAGATTTTTATCTGGCTTAGGAGACCTTCTTATGAAATAATACCATCAAGCCCGGATTAATCAGGTATAATGTCTGCACCGGCGTCTGTGCTTCGTCACGCACTGCCACGTCAGTGTGGTTGTTTTGTCCCCCTGCTGACAACCATTGTGGGGAAATTTGACGGAGAATATGGCCATTCAGGCTAAACCCAAGCAGTGTTATCTGCTTAGCTGTTGATGTAATGACGCGTACAGGGAGCACGCACTGGAATTCGAACTCTGGTACTATTCTAGAATTCTAGGGTTACATCACCATCCTACTGCAAAGTGTCATGGCCATTCAAGGCTCCCCTTTAGCCTATTAAGTCCACCATTGAAAACCCAGCTTTGTTTTTTGTACAGACAGAGATGGCTTTTTAAATAAAAGTGAAGACAAACAAGTCCCAGACAGTGTTCTTTTTTCTGACCCCGATTCCTGGGTTTCCAAACCAAGAATTATGCTTTTTAACGTATTAAAGGGGAAAAAAAATTGTCTTTATTCCACTAAAGGGGATTATTCCCTTTGTGCGCATCTCCCCCCTCAGAAATATTAGCTGTAAGCCCCTTCTCAGGAATGCCGAATCAATTTTTAATTTGGGAAAGTAGGCTTTTTGTAAAATTAGATGAAAGGGAATCAAGAGAATGCTCGCTAATAAAGTCTTTAATAACCACATTCAACCCTCTTTCCCAGGCATGTGAATGTGTACTACTGCATAAACCCAGGGAAGCAAGCATGTGCACTACTGCATAAACCCAGGGAAGCAAGCATGTGTACTACTGCATAAACCCAGGGAAGCAAGCATGTGCACTACTGCACGAACCCCAGGAAGAAAGCCAGCCCTTCTCTTCTCTACACCACAAGGGGCATGCAATAAAAAAAAAATGTTTTGGAAAATATTTTCACTGCGCCATGTTTTTGTCATCTAGGACACTTTCATCATGTCAAAAACGTTTTTTTTTTTTTGTGAACTTCTTTTCTGCTGGGTCTCAGGAGGACATGGCAGTCCTAAAATTAGCTCATTAGCACCTCTGAAGAGACATCAAAGCATTTGAAATATCAGGGCAGTTATATATAGAAACCATTTCTACAGTTTCTCTAGTGGCTCAGTCTGTAAGGGCAGTTACTTGAAGCACAAGCAAAACCAAGCAAAAGCTGGAATTTATACGTCTAGAGGGGTGGAATTCTAGGTTGAGAGACATAAACATAAATGAACTCGGTTAACCCCGATATAGCTCGGCTTTACCCGGATATTGCCTAGGCTATGTCCCAGTCGGGCAGAAAAACTTTCTGTAGCCTAGACGGCGTTTCCCTGACTTTTTACCTCAGACGTGTTCACTGGGAGTGCACCGTAGCCCAAAACATCTCTAATGTTAGTTTGAGGCCGTGTCCTCGGCTGACTGCAACTGGTTGTTTGGAGCAACAACTTTGTTGTAGCAGGGTTGGGTGGGTTTTAAATCGCCCCCCCCCCCATGGTTCATCAGGCAACCACTAAACAAATGCCCCCTAGCTACATGTTAGCTGCCCACAGGAAACCAGTTGTCATCGCTGAGAGATCTGCCTCCTTTCTGATTGCGCTAGCTCTCCTGTAGTGCAGCGTGTTGCTTGAAGACTCGCTGGCTCACTGAACCGCAATGGTCTCACACACACACACACACACACACACAAAGGAATGTTCCTTCACTTAGAGAAATAAGTTTTTCAATAATGTTCTTTGTGAGTAATGTACTCTGACCAATCATAATTCTCTCTATTTTGACAGGCTGCTGTTCCCTTGTAGCAGGTTGTGTGGTTTTGTGCAGATCTCACGTAGCCAAAGTTCTCCCATGTCGCAACTGCAGCGCGCACAAGTGTCAATATTTCACCTTCCTGTCACAGGCTGTGTTCTCCAGTGAACCTGAGCAGTTTCATCAAAAATGTGCAGTTAAAAAAAAAAAAATTAAAAAAAAAAATAAATAAATAAAATAAAAAAAAAAATAAAATAAAAAGAACATGGGGTTGACAGACAAACAGCTTTTAACATCATTATGAGCGGCCGTTCTGTTTGAGCAGGAGGACCTGCCAGCGTTTCCCTGTCCACATCCCACCTGAGTGAGATTCTACACTGAGCAGAGTACCCCAGTAACAGAGAGAGAGAGAGAGAGAGAGGGAGGCAGAGAGAGAGAGAAAGAGGCCTATATTTGTCTGTACACCGTTTGTCTGGATTCATGTTTATGTGTTATTTGTATATGTTCATTCCTTTGTATATGTTCGTGCTTTGGCGATATAAGAAATATCTTGTCATATTGCATTTTGAATTCGAATTTGAATTTGAGAGAGAGAGAGAGAGAGAGAGAGAGAGAGAGAGAGAGAGAGAGAGAGAGAGAGAGAGATGAGACCCCACAACCAATCGTTCACTCATCTTGCTGGCGTGAGGTTTCGGGGGGTTTTTGACTGACTAACTGAAGCTGTAGGCCACAGAGGGACTGGCTAATGGCAGTCTCCACATAAATGAAACTGGGCCTTTGATGCTCAGGGTCCGCTGCTCAGATTAAGGACAACTCTTCTCGTTAATTAATTTACATCTCCACACCCCTCTGGTGTTGGATTTTTTTTCTTCGTTTTTTTAACTTGGCCACAGTCCTTCATTTGCGTTCCTCCCCTGCTGCCACCTGATTTATTTAATGGGGCGACGGAGCTGGACTGCGGTCGGGAAAACTGTCCAGCACGATGGGGGGCAAGCAACTGGTCCCACCAGGTCACCCCCCCCCCCCCCCCGCCGTGTTAATCATTGCTGTTATCTGATGTATGAAATTATCAACCCATTTGCCTTCTTTAATTTTTAATTCAGCAATCTGTCCATCTGGGAAGGGGAACATGATTATCAGACTGTTGTTGCAGTCGCCTTTTACTTAAGAACTTTTTTTGCCCCCTGTGAAACACGATCACGAAGCTTAGAGATTAGCGCGACGCGACACTTCGACACTTTTACATTTTCAGCGGAAAGCTCTTATCTGGAAAAAAATGGTACGAACCGTGTACACAATTTACAACCTTGAGGTGCTTCTGCTCTCCTCACAGTGCTGTCTAATGCCCCGGACCAGCCAGCGCTGTAATTGGCCCAAAACTCTGCCCATTTGTTTTTTAGTAAGAGTAGGGAAAGGCTCGCCAAGAGACGGGGGGGGTCAGCTTTTTTTCAGCAACCACGGGGTTCAACTTTTCAAAAAAAAAAAAAAAGAAAACGAAAAAGAAAGAAAATCTGAGCTGTGGATGCAAAGCTTGTTAAGCACAAATGGGCAGAGTTTTGGGGCCAATTACAGCGCTGGCTCGCCGGGGCATTAGACAGCACTGTGAGGAGAGCAGAAGCACTTCAAGGTCGTAAATTGTGTAAGCGGGAGTGGTAGTGGCAGCAGCAGCGGCGCAGAAATTCGTGCCATTTCTCAGATAAGTGCTTTCGGCTGAAAAAGCCTCAGAAAATACTGTACGGAAAAAAAAAAAAATCATTCAGTTCAAACGGGGGAATTTTTATTTATTTATTTTTTAAATCACATGACTATTTAATCTCTTTGGCCTCCTGTTTTGCAGGGGGCAAAAGGAGTTCCTAAGTAAAAGGCAACTGCAACAACAGTCTGATCATCATTTTTCCCTTCCCCGGTGCGAGGATTTCTGAATTAAAGTAGGCAAATGGGTTGATAATTCTGATACATCAGATAACATGCCTTCCTGGCCAGGTCAGTGTTGTAAATGAGAATTTGTTCTCCGTCACTTTTACCTGGTTAAATAAAGGTTAAATAAATGAAATAAATAACAGCATATTATACATAATATGGTGGGGGCGAGGGGGGGGGGGGCGGTTGGTGACCTGGTAGGGCCAGTTGCTTGCCCCCCATCGTGCCGGACCGTTTTTTCGAATGCAGTCCAGCTCCGTTGCCCCATTAAATAAATCAGGTGACAGCAGGGGAGGAACGCAAATGAAGGACTGCTGGCCAAGTTAAAAAAACAAAGAAAAAAAATCCAACACCAGAGGGGTGTGGAGATGTAAATTAATTAACGAGAAGAGTTGTCCTTAATCTTAGCAGCACACCCTGAGCATCAAAGGCCCATTTCATTTATGTGGAGACTGCCGTTAAAGTCAAATTCGGTTCAAAAACCCCAAAACCTCACACCAGCGAGAAGAGTAAATTATGTTTTGTCTGTCTCTATCTCTGTCTCTCTCTCTCTCTGTCTCACTCTCTCACACTCTCACTCACTCTCGAACTCACTCACACAAAGTACACACACACACAAAGATCACAGAAAGTACATGATGTTGAAAACATATCATAAAGCATTCAATATGTTCCATATAATTTGAACGTAATGCTTTTCTGACGCACATGTTATTCATCATGAATGGTTTAAGGAGGAGTTCATGTAAAATTCCTACAAACCTGGCAGATTTTTAAAAATCTGATTGAAATACAACCCTGCTCTCTCTCAATCTCATTAATTCATTCTCTCGACCCTCTCCCCTTCTTTCTCTCTGCACCCCGACCCCCTGCCCTGACCCCCCCCCCCCCCCTTCGCCCTGCCCTGTCCCATTTCAGACGAACAAAGCCGTGGCCAAGGGAGACTTCCACCTGGCCAGCTCCAGCTCCCGACGGGCCCTCTTCCTGGCCGTGCTGTCCATCACCATTGGGACGGGCATCTACGTGGGCGTGGCCGTGGCCTCATCGCGTACCTCTCCAAAAACAACCACTTGTAGCTCCCTGAGTCGACCCCCCCTTCCCCTCCCCCCCCCCCCTCCGGGCTGTCTGTGTGTTCGCATTCGCGTTGGGGTAAGGGCGAAGAAAAAGAAGAGAGGTCAAAAGGGCTTCAAGACAACACCCTAACCCTAATCCCGACCCCCCCTCCCCCGCTCCGAGCTGTCTGTTCACATTCGCGGAGGTCAAAAGGGCTTCAGACAAGGCCCCAACCCTAACCCTAACCCTAACAGTAAGGCTGTAAGGCACGTTCGTTTGACTTTGGGCACCTGGATATGGAAGACCGAACAGGCCGCATCAGAGTAGTCTCGGACAAGAGAGTGTGGAATCTTCCCATGCGGTTCTCTTAAAATGGCACGGATATTGACCTTTACCTAATTAGTCATTTTCTCTTTTTCGTTTTGTTTTTTTTTTTTTTTTTCATGTTGCATTTTGTCTGTTATCTCAGTGCAATGAGTATTGTCCATCACGGTGCCAGGCAGAAGAACCTGGAAACCATGGGGACACCTTCAAAGGATTAGACCTACAGGAGGTTTGCTTCTTGCTGTCAATCAACAGGGCTCATGTACAACATCGTAATTTTTTGCACATGCTCAGAAGAGGGTTTCCGAGACCTCCCCTTTTGGGCCAAACTGACCTTTCAGCACCATTCACGGTGCTAAAGACACTGTTGAAGCCAGACATTTCTTTGTCCTGTAAATTATTTTTGAATTTTATTTTTTAAAATGAATTGAAAGTAAATTATTTGTCTTATAAGGAATATACAGTGGATACATGTTTTCGGTGGCTCATTAACAAGGCACTGTGTCTGACAGTAACTTGAGATCTGCTCGATAAAGGCATTTAACTCTACCAGCGTGGTATGAACAGGCCGGAGGGCCAGACCAGAAGAGAGTGGTGTGGGGAACCAGAACCAGAGACCACACATCACTCAGTCCATTAAAAACAAATATATTTTTTCTGACCTGCGAAGAAAAAAAAAAAAAAAAAATTAAAAGAGAAATGCCATGGGCTTGGCACAAAATGGCACCGAGCAACTGTCACGACTCACAACCCCAGCAGTGCTTTTGCGCAGAAGGCTGGGCTTGCCATTGGTTCCCGTCTGATCACGATTTGGGGAAAGACTCCTCGTCCCATCGACAGGTGTCAATCACGGTCGGACGGCAGCGAGTGCGTCGTAGCAGCTAGACTAATGAATTGCTGGGAGTCGTCGACATTGTGGATACAGTACTAAGAGCTGTACATACAACACCCTTGTTGTTTTGTTCACACACCTAGCATACCTGGAGGGTACGTGCCAAAATTGTGTAACAAGTAACGACTGAATGCCGTGTCTTTCTTATTCAGGCACATACAGTATGTTGAAATGCCCATGGTTTGGTTAAAAAACCTGCTGAATTTCTTTAATAGCCTGATCGCTGGCTAACAAAGTTAATCTTTCGGTTGAAGCAAATGGAGGGCATGTCGAACGTGGCGCTCGTATAATGTTACTGACACGGCAGACAAAAGTTTTTCCAGCCTTGAGTGAGTGCTGTTTTTTTTTTTGTTGTTGTATTTTTTTTCATGTAACTCTTCTGTTACATGCAGATTTCAGACATAACTGTGACGACAAAAACAGTAAATAAAGAGCTATCGAGCTGGAGCTGGACAAGTCGGTTCCAGAGAACATACCAGCTGATCATTTTAACAAAGATCTCACCCTTTCGTGAGGTATTGACTACAGCTAATTCTCGACTCTTGTCTAACTCCTATGCTAGCAACTGTTAAGAACTTCATCTTATTTTGTGTTCCAGAGATGCCAAAAAAAACATTAAGTATTGCATAGTAATGTCGTTAATGAGGAATTCTGCTCCAAATAAATACAGCACTGTAAAATTAAAAAGACAAACTGTTCTGAGCCAAAGTGGTACTGAATTACACAAATACATCTACATGCAAACTATTTAAAAAAAAATGAAGGGGGCTTCACTGAGGGTCCAGCCTCTAGTTAACTGTGATTGAGAGTCTGGTTCAGAGTCACACTGTTTGTTTTCTGCCCCCAGTTCAGACTGGGAAGCTGTAAATTGGTTTATAAAAGTGGTGTTTGCACTCATTGGGTAAAGTGAGGATCTGGGATCCTTATTATTTATATTATATGCACATTTTGTTTATTGTGAAATGGAGGACAAATGAAGTTCCAGCGCACCAATAAATGTTGCTTTGGCATCTCGCTCATGCTAAGCCCATCAGTTCTACTGTCTTTTTGCTTTTTGTAAACGAGGCACCAAATGAGGCTTTCGCTTCTGCTGTCAGAGTAATTATCCCTCCAGCGATATGGCAGAGATCAGAGACCATGAGGCCATGGGACATATCTCCATGGACATAGCCTGTGGCGTATTTAACATACATAAATTTGGAAGGGTTTGTTTTAATACATTTTTTATTTATATATTTGATACGTTGTATCCAGAAGCAAGCACTAGTCTGGGAAACTTTAAGCCGGCTCCATTTTGAGTCAAACAATACTGTATTTCCCATGAACCTCTGCGGCTGAGGGCCCTCTTAGGCAACATAAATTCACAACCCCCTGTGTCTCCTTGTATTTTTGGAGTCATCGCTCTTGTGTTCTCCAGTTATATGACCTCTCCATTCTTTTGAAGAGATAGAAATCCACAAATGTTGTGCCAATGCTGTCTGTATGTTAGCTTGGACTACATTTTCATTTGAGGCCTGTAACATTACCAGAGCTCAGCTCAAACTATTTCATCCCCGCAGATACTTCCTCAGTAACTAACTAGAGCGGAATCCTTTGAACAACTTAGAGACAGCTGCAAACTATGTTTAATTGACAATACATGTCAAACAGTTTTGGAGAACATGTAAAACAGGTCTCAGAAAATGAAAATAAGGTCAGACTAAGTTCTCAAGGTAAATTTGTTTGTTGTGGAGAGAGCCTGAAGGTCAAGCACAGCAGGAGCCCTTAAAGATTGCACTTTAAATTGGCTGGTGCAGTGCCACCATGATGCTAACAAAATTGGCCAGATGGTAGCAAATTTGCTTACCGTACATTTACCCGTACTCCTCCATCAAATCACCAAGAAGAAAAAAAACAGTTTTTTTCCCCAGAACTGAAAAACATGGCAGATGAATAATTATAAAGAAATGAACTAATCTAGCGCGGTGCCGTGCCGTGTTTGGCTCCATAAAAAAAAAAAAAGTTGGAGCTCAGTGTTACATGACTGAGCTCCAAGGTCGTTCGAAGATTTTACATGATGTTTGCCAAGACAGGCTTGTTCTCTGGAGCTACCCAGAACACCTCACAGATTTGATCAGACTGGACGTTTTTTTTTTTTTCTTTCTTTCTCAAACCCCAGAGAAGGTTTCTCTTAATTAATTCAGCAGTCATCCCGGGCTGAATGTTCACCTGGAGTTGATTAGGTCACAAAGAGCTTGTTAAGGTCTGTGTAGCGGAAGAGAGGATGCAGCGTGGAATAATCACCACCTCTCAGATGACTCAGAAGCCCAGCTCCTGCTACATCCAGTCGGTATATTTAGGAGGTGAAAACATACCTTTTTGTGCTTTTTACTTCATTAATAAAA